>JAHLJT010000631.1:18123276-18208276 GCA_031308135.1 Acheta domesticus | reverse complement strand
CGGACGAGCCCGTAATGTATATTTTTAAGTGTCTAATTTGATTACGTTTTCGCACTAATTTCAGCCAATCCATTCAGGCACACAGAGCTTCCCCTCCAGAAAGATTTTTTAAGCAGGGGTTTCCCGTGAGAGGCTAGTTAGTCTAGGGTATGAATCTCGCTTTGGGTGCGAGAGATCCCGGGTTCAAATCCCGGAGTTCCCCGTAATGTCTTATTTCAAGTGTCTAATATGATTACGTATTTGCACTCGTTTCAGCCAATCCATTCCGCCACACTGAGCTACCCCTCCAGAAGGACTCTGTGAGAAGGCTTTTCTCCGCGAGTGGCTCGTTGGTCTAGGGGTATGATTCTCGGTTAGTGTGCGAGAGGTCCCGGGTTCAAATCCCGAATGGGCCAGTAATATCTCATTTTAAGTGTCTAATATGATTAGGTTTTTTCACTCATTTTAGCCAATCCATTCAGCCACACAGAGCTTCCCCTCCAGAAGAACTCTGTGAGAAGGCGTTTCCCGGCGAGTGGCTCGTTGGTACAGGGGTATGATTCTCGCTTAGGGTGCGAGAGATCACGGGTTCAAATCCCGGACGAGCCCTTAATTCTCATTTTAAGTGTCTAATATCATTACGTTTTCGCACTCATTTCAGCGAATCCATTCCGCCACACAGAGCTTCCCCTCCAGAAGGACTCTGTGAGAAGGCTTTTCCTCGCCATAGGCTCGTTGGTCTAGGGGTATGATTCTCGCTTAGGGTACGAGAGGTCCCGAGTTCAAATCGAGGACGAGTCCATAATTTCACTTTTTATATGTCTAATATGATTACGTTTTCGCACTCATTTCAGCCAATCCATTCAGGCATATAGACCTTTTTCTCCAGACGAACTCTGTGAGAAAGCGTTTCCCCGCGATTGGCTCGTTGGTCTTGGGGTACTATTCTCGCTGAGGGTGCGAGAGGTCCCAGGTTCATATCTCGGACGAGCCCGTAATGTCACATTTCGTGCATATCTCAGCCAACTTATTCAGGCAAGCAGAACTCCTTCATCCGGAAGGACGCTGTGAAACACATTATGTCTCTGTTATGGTGGGAGAGGGTCTGGTATCAGATCTTTTAAGACCTCGTTGATTTATATTTCATGAATCATATATCAATACGAGACTAGCACTCTGTTGCAAGTATATTCAGACATATATTTCTTTCTCATCCTGAAGATTTGTGTGCAGTGTCTATTATTTAATTCTATGAAATCGGAAAAAAATATTTATGTGAGGGGATTTCCCAAATCTCGTGGGTTTTGGTATCGTATAACCTGAACACGAGTATACATAGTCATCTGGTGTGTTGTACTGATTTATATATTCTGAACTGTCCCCGGACCGCGCGCGTTCTTTGCTTCCTCTTATTTGTCCTATCCTCTCCTCTTACACACACACTTACATTAAATGCACTACACTACCACACATACCGGGTGACCGGTCGGGAGCTTATAGCTTTTCCCTGCTGGGGCGGTTCCCCGCTGGTGAGAGATCCCTGGTTGAGGGGAAAACCCCCCTAGTCGACGGTAGGTTGGCGCCAGATCTCGTTATCCAGAGGGAAATGATTATTGCCCCACCCCGAGAGAAAACATGCACTACGCTAACGGATCTTAAGACCTTACTAGTTGACGCGCCAGAAAACTGGAATCAATTAATCAATAAATAAAACTGTGAAAGGTTCCAGGTTCAAATCTTAGACATGCTCTGCTTTAAGTTAAAAAACATGTTGATTGATTTAATTATAACATTTCTCTTACTTATTGATTTTAAGTTAAAACAAAAACTTTTGTTCTGTAACAAATTTTAATTGAATGCTAAATGCACGACGGAGGTCCTTGATAACGAAAAATATTATGTTTTGAAAAACTGGCGTAAATGCTTCCACAAAAATTGGAAAGTCACATTTCAAAAACATGGATTTCTAGGATTAAAATATAAAAAATAAGATATTGGCTATCTAATATATAACGTTAATTTTGAAACTGATCTTTCACTACATATTTGAATGTCCTACACGTTTTCATTTCGAGACTAGAAGTAACCGAGCTTTGCGAAAAAAGAATTGTAACAAATCCGGGAAAATGTAAAGAAAAGCTTAAGTCGTCATAATTATGACGACAAATCATAAAGACGTTTGCATGTGTTCGTAAACATTTAATTAAGAACATTTGTGAGGCGGACGTCCTGGAGTTGGACGCGTACGAAAGCGAAGGTCGTTTGACGTCGCTGTGGGCGCTATCAAAGGAACTCGGAAGGAACTGCACGTTCCGAGACGTCACGAAACACTATGGCGCTTCTGCGACAGAAGTCGTACTGTAAGTACTACCCTTCACAACATTACATGGAACAACACTATTATGCATCTCATATTACTTTTGTTGTAAACACCGGACGCATTGAAAAGTGCCAGTTCTTAAATGTTCACACTACTCGGAGGTAGTTTCCGAAATCCATGACGCAGCTGCAGAAGTTGTCCAGGAGCCATTGTGTAATAGTGCTTCCGACTGGTTGACGTACATAGGAGTCAATGACGTTCCCTCGACTTAGAAAAGGACTCGTGGATATCATTCACGTCATTATTTCACTGTATACGTGCGAATTGCAGCAAGAAGATTGAGAAGGACGTCATCTAGTTATAAATTAAGATAGGTTTGAGGTTTGGAAAAACTAAAAATCCGGAAAGATAAATGGTCTCTCATTTGTCACTATCAAATGCCAGAAATTGATCACTGCGATGCAAAGACACGTTTGCTATATTACTGCACATTTCTCCCATGCGTTGAAGCGCTTGCTCAATGGATCAGGAAAACTGGACAAAAACCTGATCGAAATGGGGGTCTTTGACCTGGAAGCTGAAGTACATATGTTTCAAAGAAGTTACTAATAAAAATAAACTAGAGTCATACAAGTTACTAACTCTAACATACTATAAACACAATTTCCACCTGTAAATACACATAGGATTAATGCCCTCTAAATAAAATCATTTTGTTGTTAACTGATCTAATGCTATTTTTTTGGTAAATTTTGGTCTGCTCTCTTCCTACATGTTTTAATCTTACGTCAATATACTTAAACAATATTTCCTTAATTAGATACATCCTGTGATTCATTATGGCCTCTTGACCAATAATATGACATGTTAAATTACTAAAAACAGAACTATTCACAAATTCTCTCAGACATCTATTTACAACTGTACTACATGCTGCCTTTTTAAAAATGTCACCTCTCCCCTGAAGTATTCTTACTTCTACCTCTGCTCTATTGCACATTTTTATAACATCTGCAGAAGGGTATTTCAGTTCATAATTATCCTTCCTCTGAATGAAGGAATATGATCCTTCATCACTATCAGTCCGGCAAAGAACTAGCTTACAGTCCACACAAACAAGAGACTTTTGCAACTTTGTAGCTAAAAATCCTCCAATATAAGTTACAATGCCCACAACATAGGGAGACAATCTAGTTTCAAGATTGTGTACTGATGGCAAGTACATATCGTCAGTTGGTACCCTCACTTCCCAGTTCAGGATCATTCACTTGTGGCACACTTGCATACTGGCGTGAATGACATTTAACACAGTTGTTTCATCCTGTGGAACACAGTTTGCAAAGTTAAATTGTTATTGCACTTCTTGAAAAGAAAAATAATTTTGTATCGTAAGCAGTGAACAAATATCCACAACGTCCCAAAATAATTACGCTGTAGCACCACAAACAGCACGCAAAGCTACATACAGCACCGTACGACACGAGCTGCCGGTGTCCCAAACTCACGTGACTTACGACCACCTCATGTTGAAACCTGCGCCGTAGGCGCACGGTCACTCTAGTTGTATCTCTCCCCTATGGTTGCAGGGCGCCTGATGGTGACCGTCACGATGCTCCGCTTCTTATGTCAAAGAACATACAATGCCGGAACCGTATGGCAGATGGCGCCACGTCGGAGCGCCGCAGGCGGACAACGGCCGCACGGCGGAGGCCTCCGGAGGCGGCGGCAAGGGCGGGGGCGGTCGAGGGGTCGCGCACCTAATCCGATTTGCGCTCGTCGCCCCCATCGCCCCTGCGGCCGCCGCCCCGTCCTCTGCGGCCCGGGTCTTCTACAGCCGTCACCACCATTCGCGTCGCGGCAGACGAGCGGGGAAAGATCACCGCCCCTTCCCCAGCAAAAGCATGCACTACACGTATGACCCTAGTAGTTGACGCGCGCGGAATCACAATCAATCAATCAACACTACCATTTCCACCTCCCTTTTTATGTCTATCGCCATCTTTAACTGCACCGCCCATCTCTTTTACCAGCCGTGGCTGCCATGTCCTCTCTCCCACTTTCCTCCGCGCCTCCGTCCCGCGTCCGCCGAACGCGCGCCGGTGTTTCACCCGCGCCGCGCATCCCTTTCCAGCAGCTGGAAGCGCCGCGCGTGGCGACGCGGGGCGGCGCAGTTGCGCACTCCCCGCCACGCCTCTCTCCCTGCACTGGGAGATATGGCTCAGTGCATCAACCTGATGCCACTGCCGTCCCTCTGACCGGGAGGTCCTACGACTCCACTCCCCACGGCGGCAGAGCTTTCGACACTAGCTTGTCAGCTAGGTCGAATTCATTCGGTCGAACGTCTGACGGAGAATTCTAGCGGCCGGCTGCTCTGATCGGTAGTTTCCCGTGGTTTCTCCGATCAATACCAGGCGAATGCCGGAGCAGTACCCTAACAAACAGGCTACGCACCGCACGTGATCTTTCCTTCCTCTTCCTTCTGTCGCAGAAGCGCCATAGTGTTTCGTGACGTCTCGGAACGTGCAGTTCCTTCCGAGTTCCTTTGATAGCGCCCACAGCGACGTCAAACGACCTTCACTTTCGTACGCGTCCAACTCCCGGACGTCCGCCTCACAAATGTTCTTAATTACATGTTTACGAACACATGCAAACGTCTTTATGATTTGTCGTCATAATTATGACGACATAAGCTTTTCTTACTTTTTCCCGGATTTGCTTCAATTCTTTTTTCGCGAAGCAGGGTTATTTCTAGTCTCGAAAGGAAAATGTATAGGATATTCAAATATGTAGTGCAAGATCAGTAGTACAGGTTTCCGACCGGTCTCCCGGCATGTGAGGTAGTGTAGTGCATGTAAGTGTAAGTGTGCGTGTGTAAGGGGAGAGTATAGGACAAGGAAGAGCAAGGAAAGATCGCGCGCGTCCATGGCCCGTTTGTTAGGGTACTGCTCCAGCATTCGCCTGGTGTTGATCGGAGAAACCACAGAAAACTACCGATCAGAGCAGCCGGCCACTAGTATTCTCCTCCAGACAGCGACTGATTTCGACCTAGCTGACAAGCTAGTGTCGAAAATCCTGCCGCCGTCGGGATTCGATCTTAGGACCTCCCGGTCAGAGGGACTGCATGATGCACTGAGCCATCTCTCCCCTACACGTTGAGATATATCCTCCTCCACCGCCCTCACTCGGGACAAGCTCTAAGCTCCCGGCGTGTGTGGTAGTGTGTAGTGCATGTTAATGTGTGAGTGTGTCCAAGGAGTGAGGATAGGACAAGGAAGGGGAAGGAAAGATCGCGCTCTGTCCGGTTTTTTTACGGTACTGCTCCGGCATTCCCCTGTTACTGATCGGAAAAATTACGGATAACTACCGATCAGAGCAGCCAAAATGCACCTCCTCCAGATAGCGACTGAATTCCACATAGCTATTTACGTAGGTAAATAGCTATATACTGACAGTAGTGTCAAAAATCCGTGGGTGCTCGGCCCCTACGACCTCCGGTCAGAGACACTGCAGTGACAATTAAGCCGGTTTACTCTTTGTTCTGATGTTAACAATATTACTAAGTAATACCGCAATGTAAGTGGCCACCGCCTTGTTTTCAAAAATTCCCATTTATTTTGCATATTTTTGTCATTCTTTTCTGTTATAACGTAAACAATACATTCGTTTATGATTGGTTTGATATTATAGTTTTATATTTTAATTTTACTGTGTTTCTTATTCATTGAAATTCTGAACTGCAGCGCTGGCCCAAATGCGAATGCTAATGATCTGTGCATATACATTATTATCTCTGTTTTGGGTCAAAAACTGAATTAAACTTGTGTCCAGGAAACTAATATTCATGGACTATGACGGTTATAATCCTAAAAAAGGTGAAATAGGATTTGATTCCCGCACACTTCTCATGGTTTGCAAAGGTAAAATCTCGTAATGTTTCATTTCATTTATCAATATTGTGTTGTAATACAGTGGAAATGTAATAGTTAAAAACATTCAATTGAATTGAATAGAATTGCCTTATTTTACGTGGCGAGACTCAGGCCATGAGGCCTGCTCTTCCGTCTGACCAAGCAAATTTCGTTACGCCCCTTTCATCAAATAGTGGAGAAAGAAATATTCCATGGACGACGAAACAGGTGATTTTGAATTTTGTTCAGAGGCGTCATTTAGGCTTGAGGATCTTTTACATGCAGTTAATCTACGAACATGGGACAGCCGGCTTTATTTCCCCTCCGAAGGAAGGAGTAAGAAGGATTTTTTCGCTCCTAAAAATCCATAGCTTCGAACGGGTTTGAAACTGCAAACCGATAGGCTAATCCTTACACCATCGCTACCACAAATAGGCTCAAGAGCTTCCACGACTTTAAGAGACTTTTCAGGTTGAGTCATTACTCTAGCGTTGTTTAGAGATGAAGCCCGAACTTTCCGACGTAAATTGCATACGATGTTTAGGTATCAACGACCAACAATCCCTTCAAAATTTTATTTCCCACCAGACATTTTTAATTGATAATATTTTATCTCTTCACAACAATATTTTCAATGATAATTGAACCTTACGGGCACTTAGACCTTATAAACACTTAAACTGAGTTTATCTTACTGTAAAAATGGGATTAATTATAGGGCTAACAGGAAGTGAAGTTTCATTTAGTAAACAATCTTGACAAATAATTCAGTGTGATATGTCATTTGTATTCAAAAAACATCGAAACGAAGACAGTTTAACCATACAACAAAATTAGGGCTCGTCCGGGATTTGAGCCCGGGACCTCTCGCACCCTAAGCGAGAATCATACCCTTAGACCAACGAGCCGATATATACGATTAGCTTTAATATCATGAATTCCTGAACTAATCTTTCGATGAATAAAACAACTCATTAGTTGCTCACCTAGATGTCTCCAAATTCAATAATTGAGTATATCTGTATAGGACGTCCTAGGAAGAGATGGTTGGAGTGCAGACGGAACAGGTAGTCAGCCTAATCCCTGATAGTGAAGAAGAAGAGTTTATCTGTTTTTAGGGACTCTATTTAATAGAAGAGAACGCCAATATTAGTTATAAGTCTATCCGGCAGTACACAGACATTCAGTAAATAACATAGATGAATTATTACATGTGTTCTGAACGTGTCTATGTATAATATAAATCCGTTATATTCTGCAAATATATCGGGATGACGACTATGTAAGTATAAATTTAATAAACCGGGCTCGTCCGGGATTTGAACCCGGGACATCTCGCACCCAAAGCGAGAATCATACCCCTAGACCAACGAGCCGACATGTACGAATAACTTTAAAATTCTTTATTCCATTTCAAAGCTTTCGTTCGAGAAGAACAAATCATTAGTTTCTTTACGCTCCTAGAGGTCGTGCTGCCAAATTCAATAATGAAGTAATACTGTGCCTAGGGACTCTATTCAATAAAAGTGAATACAAATCTGAAAGTAATACTTGTTTCAAACTGCTAACAGTGATACATGTCACACCTGCATATTCTAGATGCGCTGTAGTTCTGATGAATCTATCCCTCGCTCGTAATGAAACGAAAATATAAATAAATGTTTGATCGATAGCCTTTTTTGAAGAGCATTGGTGGTCACGTCTATAAAATAAAATTGAATGGGCATGTTGGGACGAAACCGTCCTCTACGAGAGATTTCAGAATAGCTGAGAGTAATTTTAATTGAGTACCGTCAAACACTGGCCGAAAAAACTCAAGAATGGTGCAGTTTTGAGGAGTTAGAGCAGTTTCACGAGTTACGCGCGCGCGAGAAGAGCGCACTCTATGTCTAAAGGCGGAATCGGGTGACCCTCGTCCGCGAGCGGGCTGCAGGTAATAGAGAGTAGGGAGTTTTTGCCACCTCCAACGGTAAGCACTATCGATCTTCTGCGCATGCGCAGATCCACAAAAGCGAGGCGAAACTCGAACTGCGCATGAACAGATCGATCATGCTCACCGCTCGAGGTTGCAAAAACTCCCTACTTTTTGCACTTCGAACGCAAAGCACTATCGATCTTCTGCGCATGCGCAGATGCACTTAAGTGATGCAAAACTTGAACTGCGTATGAGCAGAAGATCGATAGAACTTAACGTTCGAGGTGGCAAAAACTCCCTAGTGATAGCAAAGTTTAGCGAAACATCGATACATCACCAAAAGGTTTTCATTGTCGATGAAAGCATAAAAAACAACGATGTTTATGATATCGTTGTTTTAAATATGATGAAACATTTTCAAGTAAAGTGCTCTGGTTTTAATGTGATACATAACACGTCAATATTACTCGTAGTTTAAAATATATATTCTGCCTCAAATTTAACTGTCACCTTAATTTTCCAATAAATGTTTCATGTAGTGAAGGTTCAAATTGCTGTTTAACAATACTACCACGTATAAAATAATCAAAAACGGTTACAACACTAGAGAAAGGTTGCGAATAGCAAACTGTGTGCCGTCTAGAGATCGACAATAGTGACGTTGTCAATGGCTGCTGATTGCGAGCAATCTACAAATAAAATACATGCTGGACATTTTATTTAAATCATGAGCATATTTTGTAAACATCAATGTTTCTACACAAATATATCAATCTGAAGAAAACATCGAAAGCAAAACATAGATGTTTTAAAAACATCGTTTTTTCCCATCCTTACGTGAAGGTCGTCGCAGGGAGTAGGATTGATTGATTATTTTATTTCCGAGTGCGTCAACTGCGGGGGTCATTATCTCGCAGGTATTGGTGAATTTTAAATCGCTAATTTGCATGCCGGAATTTCCGGCGCCGATTCACACGTTGGCTATCGGGAGTTTCCTTCCCCTGGTATCTCAGCTACCCAGGAGCCTCCCCAGCCGGTACAAGCTCAGATACCAACTGGTCCCACGAAATGTGTAATCATGTGTTGCATTTAAGTGTGTGTGTGTGTGTGTGTGCGTGCGTGTAGGGAGAGGACAGAACAAGGATGAGGAAGGGAAGATCGCGTGTGGTTCGTGACTCGTTTGCTACTTCTCCGGCATTAACCTGTTATTGATTGTCATTTACGGATCAGAGGAACCGGCAGCTAGGATTGCCGGTAAACAAGGGGCTTTATCTGTCACTTACGTTGAATCGTAGGCTGTGAGTTCAAGTCTTGCTTATCGTTAGGATAATGAGTGTCCTTTGCATGCGGTTATGATGACACATCCCACATAAACCCATCTAATTTATAAACATTTCTCTATCGTCAACATTCACTCGGTAGGATTACGTTACAAACTCTGGAGGAAGAAGACAGGCCACCACTGTCATCACCTGCACAGGAAAGCCGAAAACATCAAGGCGTAATAATTTTCCCTCTTCACTCTCAGAGATGAGAATGGTACTCGTTACGCACACATTCACATATCCGGGGTATAACTTTTTTAAGATGACTTTCACAGTTTTAGTTACAAGGAAGGCAGAACAGAACGTAGGCGTTTCAGAAAAAAGTTTCTCGGGATGAAAGTAATACATGTTATTGTAAACATTGTTGTTATTTTTGGTCTGCAGCAGCGAAAATACTGCGGACTATTTAGTCCGCACAAAATGGTTTTCCAAAACGTAGCACGGACACTGCTCGAGAACAAGAACTAAAAGACTCACGTAACACTGCAATATGCGAAATATTTTAACAAAAACAGTAAATACTGCATTATAGAGTGTAACATATAAGGAAACACAATACAGTAGTTCTTTACACACATTTATAAGTAATATCAAAAATAACTGAAGGGCTCTGTAGAATAAGAGACTATCCCACATGGAGATAGTTCTGAGATAAAGAGGATTTTACCTGAACGTTCCTCATATAACAATATATTTTCAAGCTTTTAAACACAGTGCATGTGCATATTAGTCCATATTGTGTTTAAATAACATATTACATTAAAATAATAATATATGAATTTTTATATTACGCTAATGACTCAATTTCACAAAAAAATGTGGGATAACCCTCCTGTTCCACTGAATCCTTCAAATGGCATTTTAATACAAAGAAGTTGCTGTTCCATAGCGCAATATTCAAATTCCAAATTTTTGAATGGTGGGCAGACTCCGGAATAACACAACTAAATATTTGGATTCTTCATTCAAAATCGAAACTCTTTCATTGTTTCTGGCTTTTCTCAATTTCCTGAGTATCTATCAAAACCATGGACACTTCTTACACAGCTAATGGCTTCATAGTTTCCTTTCAAATTACTTCTGTCCATGTCAGGTTATTGTGTCGATAACAAAATTTCCACCTAGTGCATAGAATAACTGAAAATTCGGAGTTTACAGGATATCAAAATATTTTATAAAAAGTAGAAATTGAATTGTTTTTTTGTAAAGCACACTTCCTGGCCTGGACAAAGTGTTTATACGTGAAAGTTGACTGAATTTGAGTTGGTTGGAACATTGGAGATTAAACAAAAGAGATTATAAAACGGATTTGGAAGAGCTTACAATAAAATTAGGAGCAAAGACACCGACTGGATTGGACTTTTCATAGCGTAAGTTGCAATTCCATCATTACACGTTTTGTTACTGGCAACAAGTCACTGAGACACCAAACACCTTTTGTAAAACGACTATCAAAATTATATATAGTTCATAAAATAGAACATAACATTGTAATTAATATACGAGACTGCTAAATATTATGCGTGATCCATTTTATATCCCATTTGTCGCTGGACCTATTTTGTGACCAGCCGCATCGACTCAAGGGCTTTTTCACCTCACCAACAAATTCACGATATTTATACTCGTAGTACTGTAATATTTCTGCCGTAAATAATAATGTACTCACAAATACGGATTATGGATAAAACCACATCCTTCCCGTTTGATACAAACGCGTTTGTACAAAGGAATTTTCACTTTGAAGGTCATAATTTTTCTCGCACCCGAGGCAAGAACAATACTTCTATATCCACAAGCTGTCATGCGCGTTACTTCACATGCATTTTATTGCATATGTCATCACTAAATTTATGATTTCATCTTCAGAGGGTGAATCGGAATATTCATTTCCTTTCCCTCATTTATACCCTATCACCTAGTTATTTGATTTGAACTTTTCATTTCCTTTATCGTGGTTTTAAGCGAGAGATTACCCACCTCACCTGCGGACGGTTTCCAGGATTCCAATTCCTGTCTGGAGCGTAAAACAAATTAGCGCCCAAAGCGGCATGTGGGGGAAACCGCATCCTTCCTGCGCGGCCCAAACGCAGTCTCGCGTCACCCGCGTCTGACGAGTCGCGCGCGGCTTGCCCAACGGGAAGCGCGGGGCAGATACGGGGCCCTGCCTCGCGCCCCGTCACGATCCGAGCGCCGCGCCGACCCGCGCTCGCCACCTCGTTGCGTCCTCTAATGACGTTCCGTTCTCCAGGCGCAACGTACCTTCCGTTTGCGGACGCGCACGTGTATCGCGACCATATCCGTTCACGTCATAAATAGCCGCAAGCAGCGGGCTTCTTTTTTTTTCACATCTTCCTTCACGGGAAAAATGTCGTGCAATACTAACCCTAAAGATTGTAAGAAGGATGGCGTAATATTAACAGCTCAGAAAACATTTGTTATGAGATAAAGGAATAATATCTTTAACTATGTATTTTATCCGGTTTCCTTTGTATTGTTTTCATTAAAAATGCTTGGTAATATCGTACAAAAATCTTGTGAAATATTGCAACATCGATTTTTTAAATTTATTGAGTAAAACTGACAAACTTTCCAGTTCGAAAATAACTCTGATGGTTGTACATAATTATATATTTTTAAGAGAGTTTCTCATGCACATCTTACACAAATGTCATTAAACCATTTTCGTAAAACGTCCAAACATTGTGACACATCAGACTTGGAATTACGAAACTTTGTAAACATTTGCAATTTTGATTTGACGATAGTGGTTATGTTCATTTTGATGACGCGTACCTTTCCTGCAAATGAAGTAAAACATAAATTGATAAAAACTCTCATATGAATAACTTGGGGAATCCTCAAAGCAACCAGTTCTATTACATTGATGATATCGTCTACACAATCTTCCAATGGGGAAAACTCTGCCAATTTGTTCAAAACACTTTTGAACATAAAAATAATTATGAATGATAAACTAGCAGAAAGTGTCCCATTATTTTAAAAAAATACTCCACGGTACACATTTGAAGTTACGCCTTGCTAATCAGACCTGTAGCCTGTAGACGCCGCGTCGTCTCTGAAATATACTCCCCCAAAAAAGTGCTTAAACTATGTGCGGCCAGAGGTACCATAGTAGATGCTTTCTTGGAGATCATTTCAAGGATTGCATAGTCGACGCGGTGTCTACAGACAATGAACTAAAGGACGTAACATGGAATTCGTTAACAAGATCAAAACATTTATTGATGTAATGAAAAAATCACTTAAAAAATATAGATATAAGGTTTATTCTACAATTGGGCTGATGTTGCTCGGTGGCAGAATATGAAAGGGAGAATACTCTTTGTAATAGAACAATAAATATACGAAGCTGGAAACATTTAATAGAACTTATAACTTGCATTACCAATAATACTAGTATATCTGTTTCCTCTCACAATTACCACGTTAATTATTTTATTCATGTTTTGTTTCATTAAATGAAATTTATTATCAACATTAACAAATACAGGAGTCAAATGAGGTTAATGCTCGTGTAATGATCAACTAATATCTCTTTATGACTATGGTTTGTATTAACAGACTTTGCCAGTACACTGCAGATAAAATTAATCTATTTCATGCTGCGTACATTCAGTTCCAGCAAACCGAATGCCTTTCTTATAATCAGAGTGGTATTCGTCAATTTTTCAATGTAAAAGTGATACTAAAAATGTTATTAATTTTATTAATATTTGGTGACAAAAATTGCTGAGAAGTGCGGTGGCAACCATTACGATACGAACAGGATATTACGTGTCCGCATAATATGAAAGCGGTGAATTATCAATCGGAATTTCCAGTGGGAATTACTTCATTAATCTCTAATTTATTATATGAGTTTATCGGCGATACTTGTTTTGGCGGTGTGTTTTGCTGTCAGTTCGACACTCACATATTTATTGAGAGAAAAAAATCAGTTTACCTCAATTTCATCCCCTCTGACTCACGCAAGTGTTTTATTTGCACAGATGTTTTTGTTTATAATTTGAGAAGACAAAAATTAACAGATACATTTAATGGATATTTGAAATAGTTTAAGGTAAATGCATTGGTAATATAACAATGATTTTTTTAAACCAACAATATAACAATATTTTTTGAACACTCGTGAGTTTATTTAAATTTTCACAACCCAACACAATATACACAATTTATACTAGCAAAACATACAGAGTTCACAGGCTGAGGTGAGATATTCACCGAATTTACCAACTTCGTAAGAGGATTTTTAAGGGATGATCTATTAACCAGCAAGACCAATCCGCACCTTTGAACTTTCCTTCTTGGATTAAGTCTTCGCACTGGAAAGATGTATTTCGTTGATGTAGAGAGATAAGAAGCCTGTGAAAGGACCAAAGTGACAATGACACTTGGCTACTGCTGGCAACGTAACCGAAAGTTGTCTGTCTGTGCAGTGAGCGATGATGTCAATTGACGCTACTTCTTTCAGCTGTACGTGTGCGGTTGGCTCACTGGGATAAGGCTTCGACCTTCCCCATGCGATATCTTTGTTCGATAAAAATACCTATTGTATGCACGAGAAATAATTGCAATTTGGATGCATCGTGCTATTTGTGCTTCTTTAAAAACTCCTTTTAAACTAGCAATATGTTATTATTATCGTTATTATTATTATTACTATTAACGTGATAAATGCCTTTTTTCCCATCTAATTTAGCCAATATCTGCGTAACTCGTACTGATTTTTACCATCACCAACATATAATTGTTGTATATCATAGTAAAGTTGAAATAATTGTTATAAGACTTAATATAGAGATAGTATGATTATTGCATCGTTTTGTATTGTACTCTTTTATTATCTTATTATTATTGTAATTATTGTCAACTGCCACCGCGTTAAACCCAATTGCAGTTCAAATAAAATGTAATGTAATTTATTTTTCACAGCTTTATAGTACATGCAGCTTTATGGTGCATGATTTATCTAGTACAATCATTTTAACAAACATATTTATTTTAAGAACTAATTAAAAGGCAAACAATTCTACAGATATAAATTTAAACACTTCAATTAATTTATAAACTTAAAAACGTAAATAATTTTTGAACACTTATTTATTATTTTATTATTATTCCACTACATCACGACTAAAGATCTTATGAGTCGGCTGAATATAAAATCTACTCCAGGTTGCAACCAGCTACCTAAGGAGCAGATTCGGTGACTATCAGTGCCTCTACAATACTTTACGCAAAATGTGGGCTGTTCCAAATAAAGCAATTTCTTGCACTTCCCAGTCCTTTGAATTACCTGGGAGATTAGACAAGTTCTTACTCAAACTTTGCGGAACAAATCCCAGAGCTCCGATAACTATCGGGACGACCTGTGCTTTTACGCCCCACATTCGGCTGATCTCGATTTCCAAACTCTTGTATTTAAGACGTTTCTCTGCCTCCTTGGTAACGACGTTTTGATCGCAAGGTACAGCAACATCGATAAGTAAACACGATTTTTTCGCCAAATCCCGGATCATTATATCCGGTTTGTTTGCCGCTATCGTGCGATCAGTTTGAATTTGTTGGTCGTACAATATCGTACACAATCCAACAGATGTCACCGGTTTCGGTGAGTGTTCGTACCACTTGGGGCATGTGTTTGGAACTTCGAGGGCGGTACAGATCTGCCAGTGGAGGTAGCTACACACCCTATCATGTCTTTTAAGGTATTCGGTCTTTGCTAGGATTGGACAAGCTGAGACAATATGATCAATGGTTTCTACTTGCTCCAGGCAAATGCGGCATTTGTCATCTTGGGAAATTTTGAGAACCGCTTTATCATAATGTCGTGTTCTCAAGGCCTGATCTTGGGCAGCTATTACAAGTGCTTCCGATTCTGGCTTCATCCTTCCCCTTTTAAGCCACATAAATGATTGATCTTTATTGATCTGCACTTTGTCCATTCTTTTTAGGTATTGTCCGTGGAGTGGTTTGTCTCTCCACGATTTCTTTAACATTTTTTGTGTCTCACACTTCATGTTTAGCAGCATCAGAAGTTCAGTGTCTGTGTTATTCGACGTGTCTTGCCTAGTTTTCTTCGCAATGTTTCTTGCTACACTAACAATGCCTCTGTTTCCCATTCTTCGGTCAGATTTCATGACCTGCCTCATTAGAGGGTCGTCTTGATGGCTGACTACATACTTACCCATCCCGACTATTGCGTTGTGCCAGGAGGCCTCAATTTGTCTGAGGCCTCTTCCTCCTTCCTTACGTGCCACATAAAGTCTATGTACATCAGCTCGAGGGTGGGAAACATGATGCATTGTTAGCAGTTTTCTGGTTTTTCGATCCATGGTGCGAATTTCTTGCTCAGTCCAGTCCACTAGTCCAAAACTGTATTCGGCTACAGGTACCGCCAAACTACCTATTGCAGATATTTTATTCCTGGAATTCAGAGCGGACTGCAGGACCAGTCTCACTCTCCTATAATACTCCCTACGAATTCTCTCTTTCATTCTGTCATTCGAGATGGTTTCACATTCTTCAATGCCCAGATATTTGTAAGTTTTACCTGGCTCAAGATCTTGAATCACAGTGTGCGTATCAATTTCAACGTTCTCAGACGTTGTGAGTTTCCCTCTTTTTAAATTGATTTTTGCACACTTGTCAAGACCAAATTTCATGCAGATGTCATTGCTAAAGTCATTCACGACAGACAGCATTTGGGAGAGAATCGCTTCACTCTTGGCAAACACTTTCAGATCATCCATGTAAAACAAATGTGATACTGGCCTTTCATCACCATGGAGCTTAAAACCAAAGTCAGCTTGCGACAACTGTCTCGATAGTGGGATCAAACTAATGCAAAACAGCAGAGGGGATAGTGAATCTCCTTGAAAAATACCCCTGTTAATCTGAATACTTCTGGTTTCTACTGCTTCCTTTCCGCTGTGGATTAGTAACCTGGTACTCCACGACTTCATACTAGCCTTGCAAAATTCAATAAGTCTAGGATGAAATCGATAGATCTCCAGGGTCTTCAAAATCCAATCGTGTGGTACACTATCAAAGGCCTTTTGGTAGTCAATCCAAGCCATGCTCAAATTACGTTTTCGTTTCTTTACATCATTCAAGATGACTTTATTCAGTAGCAAGATTTCCTTACAGCCATAAGAGCCTTTACGACATCCTTTTTGTTCAGGTGGCATTAGATGATTCTTATCTAGATGTCTGTACATTTTCTCAGCTATGGCTGCAGTGATAACTTTGTACAGTACTGGCAGACAAGTAATTGGCCTGTAGTTCTTCGCCAAAGAGCTGTCTCCCGCTTTGGGTAGCAAATATGTGATGCCGCGTGTGAGCCATTCCGGGATTTCCTTTGGGTTTTCAAAAATTTTATTAACAGCCTTTGCTAGATGAGAATGTATTGCTGTTAATTTCTTAATCCAATAAATCTGGATCTTATCAATCCCGGGGGACTTCCAGTTTCCCATGTTCTTAATTGCTTGGAAGAGGTCCTCTTCCGAGAATTGGTGAACATCTTCCACTGTTTCTACAAGTTCATCGGCAGCATCAACTTCAGATTGAAGCCAAGATGCGTCTTTGTTGTAGGATCTGCTCTCTTCCCAGATTCCTGCCCAAAATGCTTCGACGTCATCTTTTGAAGGAGTAACAGCTTTGCCATTCGGTTTTTGAGTCAGATTGCGATAGAATCTCTTCGCGTCTGTTTCAAATAACCGGTTCTGTACACGGAAATCTATTCTACGTTTGTACCTTCTTATTCGTTGAGCCCATGCTTGAATTTTCTCTTTTAGCTTCTCAACTACCATTAGCCTGCTGGTGTCATTTTCAATTTGGTATTTTTGTTCAACATTGAATATTTTTTGTTGAACTTTGGAGGTGTGCGTTGATTTAGAAGATGCCTCAGCTAACAGTGATATTTCACGCCGGGTGTCGGCTATCCGTTTCATAATTCTGTTAATCCATGGGGATACAGAGCTGTTTACTCTGTTTTGCTGTCGGCCGTCGGTGTTCTTGGCTGGCCCCAAAATTATCTGAGATACTAGATATCCAGTTGCGTATATGATGTGATTGATTTCAGTAATATCTAGATCTCTGCCTGGGGTCTCCACCACCTCATTTAAGACAGAATTCACTGTTTCTATCACTCTTTTAGCTTTGGCATTTTCGTATATTCTCCTCAACGGTTCGCGAGATTCAAACGGAAGTTGACTAACTCTTTCTATCTCGCGCCGAAGGAGATTTCGCATCATGTCCTTATCGTGTAAATCATTGCCAGATGAGTTTTCAACACTGACGTGTGTTTCACTGGAAAGCGATGAACCTTCCACGGGATCATCATTTTCAAGTTCTACGTGTTCGTCATGTGGATTGTTCGAGCGAAGTACATACTCCGCATTTCTCTCAATGTGAGCAAGTTGTTCTGCTGTGAATTTTCCACTGCTGAGTATGTATCGTCGTTGACTGGCAAGCTTCTTTGAGTCTATTATTATTATTATTATTATTATTATTATTATTATTATTAGTATTATTAGTATTATTATTATGCATTATCTTTGGAATCATTATTATACAATCTTAAAACTGAGTCTTCATGTGAGATGCTTACGTTCCCCATGTGATTCGTGACCACCAATGACATCTTAACGGGAGCAATCAACGAGTACAAACATCTTATGACGGGTGTGATAGAACAGCTGTGCGGCAGAGGGATAATTATCTGAAATTAACACGAAGCTTATTTCTTTCAGAGCGTCACTTTGGTACTATCTAAGGCTACCTCGACTCTATCAGAGTTGTTGAGCTGTAGTTGAATCGGGAGGAACAAAAAATTCCTCTGCATATGCGCTTAAATGATTACTGATGGCTGTAACTTCTTCTCAACTTGCTGAAACCTCTACACATCCACTGCCAGAGCGTTTCGTATTTTACAGAGATTACTTCTTTTTCTTTCAACTCCCCTTCGCCCCATTATCTGCGTTGTAACATCAGTGAAAATAAAAACATCTATTTAAAAACAATGTTACAAATGTCGCATAAGAGGCGGCATTAGAAACCTGTGAACATGACAAGTCCATGACGATTTCAGAGAGCGTAGATTACGAAGAGTTAGTTATTACTGAACATTTTCTCGCTGTCTTAGCTGAAAATATGAGAGTGCTTTAGAGCCCGTACGTGAGGCGTACGTGAATACGTACTGTACATATTTGTGGTGTAGAAAAGTGTGCCCTATGATCTCGGATTAAGTGGCGCAGGCGGTTTGTTTATCGACAAGGGACCACACGTTACTGATTTCTCTATAGCGTCATGAATGTTCGCATTTTCCGTGTGATGAAATACATATGGTAGAAAAGAAACAACTTGCCTATGAGACATTTCCTTCCAGGAAAGTCATTACCTCCTCTTTTTTCTCAGAATTGCGTGGCAGAACATTGAACTTAGGGGATAATATTTTCTTGACAACTTTCTAATCTCTTTCTACAGTCTTAGATAAATATTTGTCAATTTCCGCATTTTGTTATATCATGAGAATAAAGGAAAATTGGAATCGGACAAGCGTTCACATCTAGGAAGGAGTTTTCACTCAAAAAATTGAAGATGAATCCCACATTGTTCTAATGACGAGGTATTGACAAATTGTGCAAGTAGTCTCATTTGCAAAGAGATATTAACAAAATGTGGAAGTGGGCTCAGGAAAACAGAATGAAAATAAACCTACATAAACGCAAAACAATTGCTTTTACGAAAGCGCGAACACTTGTGAATCGTTATTACACGTAACTATAATCATGAATATACATATTGGTCGAAATAAAATACTGGAAGTACGTAGCAGTAAATATCTGGGGTTTTTAATTCGTAGCGACCAGATGAGCTGATCTCATCATTTTATTCTGTACACAAGGCTTGGGAGACTCTCAGTTTCGTTATGCAGGTAAAATGGAAAGCTGTCTGTAACACAAAATCACAGGTCTACACTACTTTGATTCGCCATGGAATGGAATACAAAATAGCGTGCAGGGATCCTTACGAAAAGGTTATGTCAGATAATTAATCCGATTGCAGGAAAAAGAGGCGAATAGAAGCAAGGGAGCGAATGTCAATTGGGAACTATTCGAAACTATAAGTGGGATGTTAGTGCAAATGAATGCCCATTTGACGGGGCAGTCGGGCGGGTAGACAGGCCGGCAGGCAAGAGGGCAAAGAGGCGGGCAGGCAGGGAGATCGGAGCGGCAGTACCCCGTGCCAGCAGCCGACGTCAAACGCATCCTACTAACGGTCGAGCCGGAGGCAAGGCTGTACGCTCCGAAGCTGTTCCTATTTCGGATTTATACAGTAATTTTAGATAATCTGTGAATATCAGAAAGGGCCAAGTTAACTCCGTCGAAAGAGAAGGGAAGTAGCAGCAAAATTTGTTAAAAGGGGAAATTCCTTAGGAAATATATCCAACAAAGTATCGACTTGGGAATCATTGGCGAGCCGTAGGGAAAAAGCGAGGTTGTGTATATTTTACAAACCATTAGAAAAAATCCAGCATGGAGGGAAACTCAGGAAAGAATGCATGAGCCCGATTACTTAGCACGTCACGACCATATTAGAAAAATTCTTCCAAGGAAACAGAGAACTGATGTTGGGAAAAACAGTTTTGAAAATAGGACTATAGAGTCATGGAATAGATTGCCTGCAGCACTAATGGAGACTTTGCCCACAAACATCAAGACGTTTAGGTTAAAATTAGATTCTAGTAATAAGCGATAAGATCAGTGGTCTGTGAAGGGACTCTGCATTTAGTAGGCACGCCTTAAATGAAATAATATTGTATTGTATGAATTTTAGTGTTCCCATAGTATTATTTTATTGTATTGATTTATATTATGTGTAAAGAATTTGCCACCGGGCTTAATTGTCAAAGCAAATTAAATAAATTATCTTATCTTATATCAAGAATATGCCAAACTGAGACATTAACCAAAACACGTAACGTTTCAAATCTAAAACGTCCGTGGTGCTGTTAAATGTGTTCTGGACTTCTCTTCTATCATCACTACCACCAAAATCGAAATCTACCGACAATACTAGCTTCAGGAATACACCATCAAGCAATCATCAGTGGAGTAAGGAAAGTAATTTTCTTGTGGTCGATCGAGTAATTGAAAGTCAAGACTGCTACTGTACGACATAAGTTTTATTTTTTTGGGAGTCAACAAAACGTGTACTTTCCGCGAGCGACTGCGCAAAAAGGTTGCTATGAACAATTAAGCAACAAACACATCTGAGTTTTTTAACTCAGAGTTAATATTACCGTTGTCTGCAGTGACTCTGACCTGGAGGTCCGGGGTACGAGTTCAGACAATCGCAGATTTTCGACACTAGGGTTTATAGCTAGGTCGAATTTAGCCATTTTCTGGAGGAGAATTCTAGCGGCGGGCTGCTCTAATTGGCACTTTCCGAGGTTTTTTCGACCAATACCTGACGAATGCTGGAGCAGTCACTTAACACTCAGACCGCGGAGTCCGCGCGATCTTCCCTTCCTCACCCATTTCTCTTCCTTCCTCCTTACGCCGACGCATTCTTACATGCACTACAGCGTTACGCGAGTTGAGAGACCATACGGGAGCTGGAGGTTGCTGATGGAGTTCCCCGCTCGGAGCCCCGTTGGCGGAGACACGAGCAGCGAGAGCCCTCTCAAGGCGACGTGTAAGACGGCACTGGATATCACGCATCAGTGTGGGTGGGAGGCATACGCAGTCATTTATTAGGATAAACATACACTGCGCGTACGGAACTGATGACCTTGTCGCGCTCGAAAACAACACCCAATCAACTGAGTTTTGGGGGATCTGCAACAGGGTCGATGATTGATATCATTTCAAACATTATCATTTTATTTATTTTCTCAAAATTATACGGCTATGTAATTCATCGGAATTATTATTATTATTATTATTATTATTATTATTAATATTATTATTATTCCACTTCATCACGACTAGAGATGTTACGAGTCGGCTGAATATAAAATCTACTGCAGGTTGCAACCAGCAACCTAAGGAGCAGATACAGGGACTGTTGGTGCTTCTACAATACTTTGCGCCAAATAAAGCGATTTCTTGCACTTCCCAGCCTTTTGAATTGCCAGGGAGTTATTATTATTATTATTATTATTATTATTATTATTATTATTATTACTATTGGGATATTTTACGTTAGGTTCTGTGATGGTCCGGAGGGCTGCAGAACCCTTGGGAATGTGGCTTTATTGATTTCCTGTGATGGAGGACGATGCACCGAGTATTACGATTTTATTCCATTACGTGGAACCGGGCTCATATCTCTGGCGGCCCGGTATGTTCTAAATCAAAGCTCTATAACTTTTAGTATATTTGATGTTTAATTTAATCCAAGCCGATATTTAATCAGGAATCGTTGGGAATGTAAATTCAGTTTTTGTCACAATTTCATGTGTAATTAACTAAACGTTTGCGTAATATGCTTTCCAAACCAACACATGCGCAAAATACACAAACACAATGAGAAAGGACGGCCCGGGGAAATTCAGTGAAGTACTTTGTCACGAGAATGCTGTACAACGAAGCTCTGGTTCCGGTGATGCGTAGTATATAATTAATTGAAATGGAAGAAAGAACACCGTACGGATAGGGGATTATTTTATACTCGATTTCAATAATCCTCCTGAAAATGAAAAAAAAGCTTTAAAATGTAGAAAGTTTGTAAAAACATTGTGATTTACAACTTAGTGATACGTTCATCTTCCTCCTCTCATATAATGGAAATAATACCGCGGGAATCCACACGAAAAAGGAGTGAAAGAGAAATTATATATCTTCTCTTTCATGTTATATAAACAGGATGTTGATATGTATATAACAGCAAACCTCCGACACCGTTGGACCGATCTCCATGAAAGTTGGCACTTCAACGTGTTTTTTCACCGAGAAGGTTTATGTGTTGTTATAACTCCACTACATGACGCTACATATTCACTACATATCCACTATATATTGTCACTACCGCGCGGGCCCTAGCGCAGGCGACGTCGGGGATCGATCGGGCGATCGAGATCTCCCCCCTTTTCTCACTCACCTGATTCAGTTGCCGGCTAACTCAGGCGCAGAGATTCTCTACAAGAAATGGGAGCCCATGGACGGACGCTACTTGTTACCAAATAAAATTCATTGAGGTTTTGAGGAACACTTAAAATTTAATTAACTGAAATGATGAAATATACAAAAATAAAAAAATCCTATTACTAATACCCTTTCCCTTTTAGACCCAAAGACACCCCCCCTTTTTTTCCCAGATTCCCTGTTCACTTAAATAGCTTCCTTACTTACTACAAGACAATACAAATGAAAGTACAATTTACCGAGGAAGGAGCAACATCCAATTTAGGAAGTTTATCCTCAAAAAAAACAGCCACAGCGCGGCTCGCTTATGACGAGGCACGGGTCTGTGATCCGGGCCATTCACCAAAGTCAAAGGGGACAACAGACAGTGTTTTCAGAAGACTCCGCAGGGTCGATGTCCGACCTTCGGGATGAGGTCATCAGGGCGTCGTCTTCTGCGGTGAAAGGCCGGCAGTAGGCACAGCTGGCGGCAGGCGTCTGGCCGGGGGGGGGCGAAACGCAGGTATTCGCACTCGAAGTCGGCGAAGGGAGGTGGGCGGAGACTTCAGCATGAAAGACAGCTCTGCAGCGGTCGCGGGCGTAGTGATGCAAGCCGAATTGAATAGTTTTTTTTGACTCGCGCGCGGCACAAGATCGCACCGCACAATCAGCGAAAGTCTTTGTCAGGCGACCGGACGAGATTGCTCTGCGTACTTCGGAGGCGTCCACGCCGGCGGCGTTTGTACCCGGACGACGCACCGCTGAGGTGCTCGCTCCTGCCCGAGCCTACCCTCAAGACCGTCTCCTCACTTCTCTTTTATGTTTCACTTCGTCACATCTCGCGAAGCCTCTGTATCCCCCCTCTCCTTACTTATTTGCCGAAAGTTCTGGAAAGATTTTTGTTTGAATTTTAGAAGGTTCTTCTCTATTGGTAAAAGGCAACTGCGTCTTAATTTTGTTTCGGCCAATGTTCGGAAGCGTCTCCTGGCCGAAGTCGGTGGAAAAATTCCACTCAACCCTCTCTCTCTAACGTCGGGGGGGGGCGCAGGTCGCCTGGGGATGTGGCGGCGCCAGAGAGGCGACGATCGTGTCATAATTCTTGTGTACCCTAGCTCCCCGCCGGACAGGGGGCGCGAGGGGACCTCGCAGCGCACGTGTCCGGAGCAAATTGCTACGTTACACAAAGAGACGCTGCGTAGGTCCTCGACAGGCTACTATGTCGTGTGTTTAAAATCATTTTTTTTCTTCTATTAACTATTCGGTATCATCACAGTATATTCACGTCAGATGCAACCAGCAACACACTCGGCAGCATTGTGAATCTATATCGTTAAATAACTCCTAAACGAGACGTTCTAGGGACTAAAAACTAAGATTGTGATGCGGAAGGCCTCAAAGAAACGTTTCTCACACCGTAATCTCCAGAATGAGTTCTTCTCGAACGTTCTATTACATTGTTGCTGGTCCGGCGCTTCCCGATATTACCCGGCAGAGACAGAGACAGGGTGAGGGAGGGAGGGAGAGAGTGAAAAACGGTGATGAGAGGGGAAAGAGGGAGATGAAGGTCAGAACGTCTGCCGGGTTTTCCTAGTATTACATATTCCTTCTATTTCTTTACCCCGTAATGAAGTTTCAGACATAATTAAAAATCACTCTTTCAATGAGCTGTATTTTTCTTTAGAAACATTTTAATACCGTGGATTATAACAATAGAAATAACAACAGAAATAACAATAAGAAAGTGAAGCTTAATGTCCATTATATAACTTTAAATTGTTGAACTATGTTATGCTGACCTTCTTTAACAGGAAATTATCTTTAATACATCTTTACTTCAAGTTATTATTTTATATAAAATTTAGCAACCCTATTAATACGTTGGCTGCCATGCGAGACCATGTGGTGGAGTAGGGACATTCAATATTTTTAGCACGAGACCATATGGTCTCGGGAGATTTAATTTTTTTAGTATGAGGCCACATGGTCTCATATGTTGGCTTGCCTCTCTTAAGATAGTACTTACGACTGGCCTCATTGTCCTATTAACAGCAGCAAAACGTTGCCATGAGTCCATATGGAATCATACATTTTTGTAAATAAATTTAATTCTATATAAATATTGGTAGAAGTTTCAATGTTCTAGCATGTATAGACGAGTGTGACAATTACCGTTGACACGGAGACGTAGTACGTGGAAAACCTGTACGGTACCGAGATGTAGTAGAGCGAAAATCTGCTTGTCAGTGAACATGATAAAGGCGTATTTTTTGTTTACGTAAACCAAATAATACCAGACCGCTTCAACCGCCAGGCGTGAATAACATTGAACTTTCTTCTCGGCTCTTTCAAAGATCACGCACGCCTCTCCACCGCACCGTCAAGAGCCCAACGCACAACTCCGTTCCTGAAGCCACTTCCGATTCGCTGCCAATACCGACTCTTACAATTCCCAATTGATCGTTCTGATTAAATGTCTCAATTCCTCTCAAAAACATTCAGTTCCTATTGGCAACCTATATATTTCCATCACCTATTATTTCATTATATATACTACGAAAACCCTTTTACTGATACATCTCTCATGCAGCCAAAATATACTGTGTTGACTTCACAATTCCAAAGGCATGAGAGATACATCCTTCATCCATCCATACACCTAA
Organism: Acheta domesticus; assembly: GCA_031308135.1. Classification (NCBI taxonomy): domain Eukaryota; kingdom Metazoa; phylum Arthropoda; class Insecta; order Orthoptera; family Gryllidae; genus Acheta; species Acheta domesticus. The sequence continues at coordinate 18,183,015 of JAHLJT010000631.1, read as the reverse complement.
GTTGAACAACGTCAAATAACACCCAATACAAAAAAGCACGTATTATGATAAGTTACTGTATCCAGAGCACATCAAAAATTAACAATCAACCATGTGATACACATGGTGGACATTTCAACACTTTACCAGTCGACATTAAACACGCAAACGCATTTTTTTTCGAAAACAAAATATTTCCTACTGCAAAACTGTTTCTCAAACAAAAAGGTCCCAGGAATACGTCAATAATTAATTTTATTTTTGTAATGAAATCTCAATAGAGAGCAAAGATGAAACGTACATTTCTTAGATGCTAAAAAACTGCATTGGCATCAGAACTAATTGTTGTAAGCCTCTGTAATCCATCTCGATCGTATTTTCGTCCAGTTTCGCTTCAACCTTTGAGCAAATGAAGGAATCTCTTGGCTTGTTATAGGAACTTAAATGTAACTTTTATCATGTTTTGGGCACAAACAAACAAAAACAGAATTAGCCCAATCAAAATAGCGTAAAAAATAACAAAATAATCTACAAATAAATTAAAAGATAAAATAAAAAAGGGGCAGAAAAAATGGAGAAAGTTGATCAGAAGAGAAGAAGACGAAGAAGAAGAAAATAGTGTAAAATGATGTAGAAAACTAAATTTCTTCAGAAAATGATACATTTATTTCCGTAAAATTTACAAAAATCCCGAGAGCGGGGAGCCTAAAACTTTTGTGTAAAGACGTGTTGCTAAAGACGCGAAGGACCTTTGTTTGACGATGTGCTGAAATTTGGGCTCAGTTTATTATTACTCTGAGCACAAAGCTGCGCCCGAGAGTTCCGCACTTTACCTTCTTACGCGTAACTTCGCCACGTGGCGGGGTGGGGCGGAGCGGGGAACGCCCGGATTGCGGGACCATTTTGCTCGCCCAAGCAAGTGGTTATCTGTGTAGACTGATATGGTTGAATATCCCGGAAACTTGCGGGGTCGCGTAAGAAGGTTAAGTGCATTGTAAGATGGAGCCCTGCGGTGGCGGCGGCGGCGGAGCCTGTGCCGCGCCTCGTCGTCGTCATCGTCGGCGGCGGCGGTGGCGAGGGCGGCGAGGGCGGCGAGGGCGGTGAGGGCGGTGAGGGCAGCGAGGGCGGCGACGAAGATGAGGATGATGTGGGCAATGAGGGCGGCGAGGGCGGTGAGGGCGACGAGGACGGTGAGGGCGACGAGGGTGGTGAGGGAGGCGAGGGCGGTGAGGGCGGCGACGGCGGAGAGGGCGGTGAGGGCGGCGATGGCGGCGAGGGCGGCGAGGGCGGCGAGGGCGGCGAGGGCGGCGAGGGCGGCGAGGGCGGCGAGGGCGGCGAGGGCGGCGAGGGCGGCGAGGGCGGCGAGGGCGGCGAGGGCGACGAGGGCGGCGAGGGCGGCGAGGGCGGCGAGGGCGGCGAGGGCGGCGAGGGCGGCGAGGGCGGCGAGGGCGGCGAGGGCGGCGAGGGCGGCGAGGGCGGCGAGGGCAGGAGAGCGCGGCGAGGGCGGCGGTGAGGACGGCGGCGACGGCGACGAGGACGGTGAGGGCGGCGAGGGTGGTGAGGGAGGCGAGGGCGGTGAGGGCGCCGACGGCGGTGAGGGCGGCGATGGCGGTGAGGGTGGCGAGGGCGGCGAGGGCGATGAGGACGGTGAGGGCGGCAAGGGCGGCTGGGAGGGTGGCGGTGGCGACGACGGCTAGGGCGACGGCGGCGATAAGGTGGCGAGGGCGACGGTGTCAGAGGTATCTCGCGCGGGGGCGAGCGCACTCGTTCTGCAAACTTAGGAGTTCCTCCGCACCTTGCAACTTCTGCGCCCTCACCCCCTCCCCTGCGCGGCACGCAGGAAGTTTTCTGCGTACGCAGGCGGCGTGCTGGGCTGCGCGGGGAGGACCTTGCGTAGGCGTCGTGCAGGCGTCCCGCAAGGCGTTCTTTCCGGTCTGCGCCGGCGATCTAACCTTTGCCAACCCCTATATGTGAGTGTCATTTACGTATCGCATAGGTGTATGTAGGCGTCATGGTGGGTTTATTTACGCGGGGCGAGGCGTTGTTTAAACGCCATTTTGTCGTCCATCTGGGGATTTAGTCGTGTTACATTGGTGTTTTACTTCTTGTGCACTATCGTTTACGTACAGTCGTGTCCCTACATACAGAGGGTAGCGCAACCGCCGCCATTTAATAACCTCTCACCCCACAACCCTGTCAGGCACCTATCAGGAACTGAATGTAAATTACAACTATTGGTGACATGAAGATTTTGAAGAATGTTAATATTGCTCTGGGGTAGATTCATGGTTGTCAACATACAGAATACTACACAGTTCCAATTTCCCTGACAACTGGACGTCAAATGGTGGGATCGGTGGAACAATGGAATGAGCTATTCTCTGTATCTAGGGACTCTAACGTCAGGAAGTCGTCTATATTTCATTGCTGAGTATTTGTCATTTAATGAGTAGGGCTCAATTGCGTACGGCGCAGCAGTCGTTTAGGTGTTGGCCAGGGGCCAGGTCTGAGACGGATATGCAGTGTTTCAAAGCGCTATTCTTCAAGTTCAAGTGTAACCTTACCCATTACCCATTACAATTGTAACGAGCATCTGAAAGCCATGGGAATTGTAGTCTAATCTTCTCTTAACTTCTAATTTTCACTGCGCGCTGAAATTCAAAGAAAACTATGTGTGCTCCGACCTGGTGAGAGGTGCCTGTAGTTTGGTTAGATACTCGGGAAGAATAAAAAAAGGAAAGAGTTCCGATTTTGACTGAAAATGCAAAGACGTGATTGGCTTATTGCGCCTATGCTCATCCTGCTCGTACCATGTGGATTGTCATTTACTAAGCCCCTCTGAATAGCCATAGCTGACGTTAGGCCTCATTCACAATGCAAACTTAAACGCGAACGTAACATAGCCACAAAACCTAGAAATGTGTTATTAACAGAGACCATTCACAATGCCTTGACGTAACCGTTGACGTAAACCGTAAACTTAAGAGTTCGCAAGCTCCAAGCTTTTAAGTTTATGTCGGAATTCTACCAAAGACCAATCAGAGAGTTGCATGGAAGTTCGATTTCAGATTGTGTTCAAGTTATTTGTGGTTATGTCATTGTTATTCCAATGTAGAGAACTAGTTTACAAATGCTTTTGATGCGTTTAGTAAATTCAATGTAAGAATTTGGACAATTTTTATTGTGACCTTAACCTGAGATGGCGAATAAACTAATTAAGTTCGACGAATTACTCGTAAATTGGGTTCATGAGAATCCTTGTTTATAAGATGAAGGAAATGTGAGCACTACTACAAATCTACTCGCATGTATATAAAGACAAATCGATAGAAATCTGGAAGAAAAAGCTAGAAACCATGGTGAAAAGATCTTTTCACCATGCTAGAGACGAATCGATCAAGTTTCAGTACGTCGAATTCTGATTGGTTCTGGTTGGCGAAGATTAAGTTCCCGTTTACGTTCGTCATTGTGAAAGCTTGTTATTACGTGTAAATTTTACGGCTAAGTTTACAGAATTACGTTACGTTTAAGTTTGCGATGTGAATGAGGCCTTAGGCGACAGCAAGGCTCTCATAAAGTTACCGACAGGCATTGAAATGATATTCACGTTTTGCGTAATGGGACAGTCTTCACATTATATATTTTGTTTATATATGGTATGTAAAGGACTGTTAAACTGTGCATCCGTACATATTATACTCTATCTATTATTTCACTGTTATAAGAGGGTATTTTATTTGTGGTTCTCAAGGAGCGTGCGTGCAACATTTGGGGAAACCACATTCATTTCGGGTGGTTTGTTCAGCAGCATTTTTGCTGCTGCAGGACACTAGCATATCCTTACTTCCTGAAGTTTCTCCTCAACGCAAAGTGTGCGCGCGCCCGCCCGCACTCCGCTGGAAGAGTTTGCAGCGCGCGCAGACAGAGCGCTCAGAGCTTCCAGGTCGCGCGTGGGAGAGACCGCGCATGCCTGAGGTGCGCGCTCGCCACCGCAAAGCAGGTAGCAGCTGCGCACGCGCGCCCACTCTCTCAGTCTGAATCAGTGAAAAACTGCTGATTGACAGTGACTATTCGCTGATGGTGTCAGTTATAGCCCTGCCACCGACAATCAGTGAATTGAGCTGAAAAAATCAGTGAAAATCTGGCGCACTTTTTGAATCAGTGAAACTTAACAGTTTGAATCAGTGAAATCTGTGACAACTAGTTGAACGTGACGACTGAACGATCAGTGAGCGATGGTGGCGCGGCACTCTTACCACTGACGACCAGTGAAATGCTGGCGGTCATTATGAAAATGGTTCACATATTCGCTGATTGTTGTTGAAACTACACATATCGACTGAAGATGCCAGTGACTTCGGTTCTGACTGATTGAATCAGCGACAATTTCACTGATTCACATTCAGAAAGCAGGCCCGTTCGGGACTCCTTTTGTGAATGCGCAGTCGCGTATCTCGGTTGGTGTGTGTGTGTTCCGGATTGAAAGATGTGAGTGAGTGTACGGTGCCATAACTGTACAAAATCATGCTCGTGGCGTGAATTTCACTAAATGATAACCCAGAAAACTAAGATTAATTAATTAATAATGGAATTGTGTATTAAAAATATAAATCCTTATAGTGACTATATATAGTTTATTGTAAGTAATGCACTTAGTCATAAGCAAAATTATTACTTTCTACATAAATTCCACTTTGAATCATATTAGTATACACGCAATTAGTTTTTTTTACAAGTAAGACCTATATCATTACGGAGTTTCAAGTTGTTCGCGGGTGCAAGAAAATGAAACGATTTTAATAAATCATCAGAGATGTTCTGTGGCTGTTTTTATGAAGTTTCATTACGGAAAATAGCGGCTCACGAATATAGTATGTAGAACCAAACTACAGAGGAGAAACAAATAATGCAACATTTACGGGACACCAGGCTTACATGTTCAGCAACTATTAGTTTATTCTTTTTATTTGTTCTTTAAGGTCGCATCAACATCTAGGTCGTTAGCAACCACTGTTGGGTTAACTATGAAGATGACACGATATGGTGGTGATAGGATGGGAAAGGACGAACCCAAATACAACCGTGCCCGAAACGGGACTCGAACCCGCGACCCTTCGGTCCGAGATCGCTATGACACTACTGTCTTAGCGGAGATCGCTGAGATCCCCGGTGGCGGAGATCGGCTAATATATTCTTGTTGGTAGGATCTTCACAAAGAGGTTCCGTTCCTGACCCGTCCTCATTCCCTTCCCCCCTTCGCAGTCGCCGGCTGCCTGAGACCACTCGAGGCCACTTCGCCTGCATGGGCGTCCTAAAGGCGTCCTTTAGGGGGCACGCGACATGGTTTAGGCGGCGGCGGACGGGTGCTCGTCATGTGGCACATTGGCAGTGATCACTGGGTCAGAGAAATTTGAAATTGATAGACTTTGGTATTCCATGTATTACTCGCAGGGTTACTTTAACAGAAACACATTTTTTACAAACAAATAGAAGATTAAAAAACATTTATACAGAAAATTTCTCACTTTGTTAGTGAAATAGCCGTCGTAAGTACTGATCGACGTTCAGAGTTTTCCAGATAAAGTCATTCTGCTCTTCTCGCGGCTCGTAATTCATAAGTACGCTACCTCCCAACATTTACTCTCTCCCTTTTTCCTTTTTCAGTGGTTCTTGCTTGTATAAGCAATTACTAGAAACCGGAAAAAGTAACCCTTTATCAGTACGCTCTAGCGCCTAAACCGTTTTTGACAAATTTAAAGTTTATATATGCATTTTGTAGAAAATTTTATCTAATTTAATTTTGTTAATAACAATTGCTTCAATAGAACGCATAGTTTTGAAGAATGCGAAAATACTACAAAAATTGTATGCTGTAATACTAAATTGCTGTAATAAAAATTATATGTTGCAATACTAAACGTATTGTACGCAAAAAACTGAAAAAGGGCGAAATTTTTAGGGTTTCTTTGCAATTTTCTCTGTGCAGCCGACAAATTTTGAGGTAGAAAACATCAAATTCGAATTCAGAACCCCTCAAAAACATATAGAACCGTTGAGAAAAAACCTGCGGAATTTTTTTCTGGGTCAGATACCTTTTGACTGGACTATGAGAATGGAGTAGATTAGCACCTACTTCCGTGAGTGTGGTGTAAAATGTCAAAATTATTTTTCAATGTTTTGTTTACACAACTAAATGCAAATAAGATTGCCATAGTTTGGTCGTGGAGAACTTCCTCACATTTGCAAATACAACTGTCATTGGTAGTTAATGAACTGTTTATTAATCTTTTCTTTCTAATAAAAAAAACTTGTATTTTTTGGAACTGTGTCAATGAACTCCAACTGAAAATTGCCAATCCATCCCGAAGAGGATTTTTATTACAGATTGTCATAGATGCAACAAACGAACTCGGAACTAAACAGGTACATGAAGGGACAAGAGCATGGTTGAAGGTTTCAGCCCCAAAAAGAGAAGAGCCTAATCTTATTTATTTATTTATTTATTTATTTGTCAATATTACAGAAGATAATCAGTGATCTACGAATCATTACTCTCCAAGCTCTGAAACATTTGAGAACTGTTCCCATATCGTTGCACTCACTATACTGAGAATTCTGTGGAGATTTCATGAGGTCTTGAGAGACACGAAACAGAGATAGGAATCTACGTCGCCAGTGTAGGAATCTAAGGGCCATCCAACCAATTGTGCAAAACAGCCTCGGTCTCCCCTACCTTAAATGGACCATGGATCTTTCCTTCCCATCCTTGTTCCTTTCTCACCCTTCACATCCATACTAATACTTAAATGCACTACATAAAGACACATCTTGACAGATTCGTTCTGGTGCCTAGAGCTCGTCACGGCTGGGCTGAGCTGGGAGGAAATACTTGGAGAAGGAAACCCAGCAAACAGGCGTGTACGTCGGTACCGGATCTCATGTTCCCACGGGGCATGGAATACAGCCACCTTCCAGGAATGACATGCATTACCCTTACGGGACGAATGACCATAGTAGTCTCCACGCTGGAAAAGCTTTAGGATTAACCAATAAACAAAAGAGCAATTTATGCTTGTGCGTGCGCGCATGCGTGAATGTGGGAGAGAGAGAGAGAGAGAAACAGAGGGGGAGAGAGAAAGAGGGGGAGAGAGAGTTTCAATGAGGGGAGGAAGAAAGAAAACATAATGGTTGAAATTATTGGCTTAAAAAAATTTTGGGCTTCTCATTCTACTCAATCGGTTTCATCTTATATCTCTCTTGCTGGATTAGGCACGAAGGTATATAAATATGAGTGTATGAGAAACAGAGAGGAAGATAAAGAGAGGAGGAAGACGGTGGGTGGAATGAGTGTTTCGAAAATAAAAGATAGTACGGTTCTATGGATGAACAAATCAAGAGAGTAACCCATTATTCACAATCGATATCAAGGTGACACCCTCCAGAATTCTCAAAACACATTTCTCTTCTTCTTGTTCTTCAGAAAACGGCGGCGAAACATGTTGAAGATCTCCCCACCACCACCACCACCACCACCACGAAAGAAGGGGATGAAAAGGACAGCCACCGCTCGCTCGCTCGCCCCCTACGCAGCCGCTCCATTTCCCCCAGGCGTGCCGCCACCCACCGCAGCCGCCGTTCCCGCCAGCCCTCGCATTACATTCATTACTCCTCTCTCATCTTAATTGAATTGGGTGAAAAATTAACCGAGCCATCTAAATTAGTGTAAAATATTCTTCATTTGAGTGAGAGAAACATTACAAATTCCGCGCAAGAGGATGGCGCGCGATAAGTCATCTCGTCGACTCCTCGCACCTTTCGGTCGCGTGCGGGGCGCGCGCTCGCTTGTTCCTAATTACGAAACCCGTTGCGTTTCGTTTACGTTTCTCTTATAAAATTACAATTTAGTCCAATGAGTTTTTTGGAGCTCCGTCTTTCATTACGCTCCGTCGACGCCGGCGGAGTGTCTGCTCGCACGGGCTAATCCCCTTATCGGAGGAGAACTTTACAGCTCGTTGTAAAGTGATTTGGGTCTGCGGTTTTATTTCGTCTTTTGGAGCAGCTGCCGTTTTATTTTTCTTAGGTTTAGGACACGTCATTATTTTGCCTGCTTGGGAATATGAAAAGCACTGCTTCTCTGTGGGCATCAGCGAGGTCAATATTGACTCGAGTCGTAAACAGGAGTCTTCTTTCATAAATAGTAGTACATTCTGTTTCCAGCCATATTTATTTTCTTCCAAATGGTGTCAAGTGTTGTCACTGAAAACAAGCGTGGGAAAATTTTATTAACTACCCACAGAACGTTAAGTTTTTTGTCATTTACAATTTTTGTCATTTCTCTTATGTTGCAGATTTCTTTAATTTTCCATTCCAGAACCGTCACCTGTATGGTACAGTTTTTCACCAACTAGAATGTGCAGAAATATTTTACCCTGAGAGTAGGTAAAGACTTCAATGAAAACAAACTTTGAAGGGTTCTACAACCTTCATATCGACCTTTATATTGTTTGTCCTTTACTTTTAAATCTCCCTGATACATTTGCTCAAACACCTATTAGTGAACTTTCTCTTGCGAAGTCCATTTATCACTTTAAAAGGAGAGAGAAATTGATTTGCGCAAAATTGTTTGCAAGAGTTCCTTCATGGGAGTTTTTTCCTGAAAAAATTGAAAAAAATAAATAGTTTGAAAGTTTCAGTTTTTCTTTCTTTTCGAAATTTGAAAATTATTTGGACAATCCTCCTTGTTCTGAAAATTTGATATCTACCGTTTACGTTCTAAATGCTCACATATGACACTACATATTTCACAGAATCATGTTTGCTTTTTGAGCTTCATTGCTCTAACACAGTATTTTTAATTATCATTGTGATATTCCATATTCCTGAGAAAACCTTACCAAATTTCAATAAGATCACAAAAGTTTGTTTACATTACCAGTTAGCTCCAATTTTTTATTTCCCTGACTATTCAATAAATTTCCGAGTTTGAAATTTATTGCTGATACGTAAAATACGGTTATTGATGTTCAGCCGTGATTTGAAAAGTAATTTATACCCCTTCAATCTTTATAACGACGTGTACTCGTACGTCCACCCATATTATCCCGGTCGGATCAGTACGAACACGCCCGAAGAACGGGCAGCCATCTCGTTTGCTTACAAGTTGGCTCATTTGAAAGCGATGCATTTCCCCAATGCATCATTGGAGTCGTTCCCCTCGATGCTAATCACCTTGGCCGCACCAGGGGCCTGGGCTCTATCTCCATGTTTAAAAAGGAATCATGACAATGTTTAATTTGCATAGCGAAGCACACGTAAACCGCAGCCGCTTGTCTCGCTGCGACGAGACGGCGGCGGGGGCGACAGCATGCTACTCGCTCGTCGGTCGGTGGCAGCGGCGGCGGCGACGGCGGCGGTTACAGCCAGAAGCCACAATTTCTCCTTAAAGACCTAAAAATTACGCCCTCCCCTCGATGTTTGTGACTCATTTTCTTCTTGCACGTTACTGAACATGGACGTCGCGCCAATTTTCCGGGCACACATTCCAACACTCGTTTTGTAACACTATTAAGACCGAGAGATAGGGCGACGGAGAGAGAGAAAGATAGAGGAGGAACGTCGACCTCCCACTGGCGCCGTCGCACGCCGGCTGTGCATACTAAGTTGGAAGAGTGCGCTATCAACGTTTCAGAATGAGAATTGCAGTGGGCTGAGCAAAGTTGCGCGGGGTCTTAAGCAGGCCATGCTCGCTCTCTTCGCCGCCGCCCCCGCCGCCAGTCACTCAAACGGGCGCCTGGCGAGACGCGGAGGAACGCGGCACGGGGCTGGGAAGGGGGAGGGGGAGGAAGGGATTCGCCCGTCGTTGTCGTTGGCCAGATCTCCTCATCTCCATTTTTATCTAAAAAGAAAAGGCGGGAGACACGAGGGAAAAAAGAGAGACGGAGCGAAAGAGGAACGGAGAGAGACGGGGGGGGGGCGGGGGTGAAAGAGTCGCAGGACGAAGGGAGGGCATTAGGAACCTCATGTACTTATTAGCCTAATTAGAGCAGCGTTTTCTCCCCATTAAAATTTCCGCCGTTAGGAGGTACAAGTTGGCTGCAGTGGAGGCGCTGTCGTGGGGCGCGGCCGCAGAGGCAGGAGGGGTGGAGTGGAGTGGAGTGGGGAGGAGCGGGTGGGGAGGCGCCACGCAGTGGGGAGGGGGCACGTGCAGAGCGGGGACGAGAGACGGCCTGGTGAGCGGTGGGGAAGCGGGGATTAATAACGGAGCGGGACAGAAATCGGCGAAGTGACGCGGAGCGCGACGGAGAGGGGTGGGGTGCGACGAAGTGAGGCGGAATGACGGCGGGAGCGGCAAGGGGATAGGTGTGGGGAAATTTGGGAACCGTGGAGACGCCTGGAGGAGCTAGAAGGGAGGAGCGGCCTGGAGCGAGGAGGTGCCAGACAGAATGGGCAGTCAGATGATGTAACAGAGTTTCGAGATGTAATGATGTTTTTTCTCGGGAGGTGGCGGCGATCTTTTCCCCGCTGGATGGCGAGATCTGGCGCCGACCTACCGTCGACTAGCGGGGTTTTCCCCTCAACCAGGTACCTCCCACCAGCGGGGCACCGTCCCAGTCGGGACAAGCTCTAAGCCCCCGAACGGTCTCCCAGCATGTGCGGTAGAATAGTTCATGTTAGTGTAAGTGTGTGTGTAGGAGGAGAGGATGGGACAAGGAAGGGGAAGGAAAGATCGCGCTCGGTCCGTGGCCCGTTTGTTAGGTTACTGCTCCGGTATTCGCCTGGTGTTGGTTGGAGAAACCACGGAAAACTTCCGATCAGAGCAGCGGTCGAGGCCAGAGAGCCGAGGAGCGGGTGCGGCGCAGTGGTGGCTAGAGCGCAGGCGGCTGCGCGCAGGGGCCATCTTCGTGTGCAGATAAGTCTCTGGCTTAGGCGCCGCGCTCACATGAGCGGCGCGGGGCGGGGCGGAGCGGGGCGGCGCGGGGCGGCGCGGCGCGGCGCGGGGCTGCGCGGGGCGTGGCAGCGCGGGGCGTGGCGGGGGTGGGCGGGGCGGGTCAGCGCGGGGCGGGGCGGGGCGGCGCGGCGCGGGGCTGGCTTGGGGCCGGGCGCGAGGGGCTCCGCTGCTGCGCGATGGAGCTCCTTCAAGGCAGCGCTGGGTGGCCGTACTCCGGATGACGGGTTGAGGATCTTGGGCACACGTTCGCAATGCCACTCTTAAGGGCGAAACACTTCTAGAATTCTACAACAGTTACGGTTTGTTTGCGCCATTTCCTCCAATGCTTTTGCCTTTGTTTACTGTCCTCTTCATGGTAACCATATTGATTATCATTATTCTAACATTCAATTAAGTCATCTGGTTGCATCTGTTTCTTGAAGAGTTTGTTAAAATATATTTTTATAAGTTTTGGCCACATTCTTTTCAAGCTTGAGTACTTAATTCAGCCAATTCGAAGTTTGTATGGTCGTTCAAATACGGATACTCATGTACTCATTGGTCGTCCAAATACTCGTGTAAAATATTGGTCATTATCCTTTTCAAGTTTGTTTGTTCGTTTGTTTGTTTTTTATTTTTACTTTTCCTTCATATACAATAGAAAGTGGAGAATAAAGAATTCGAATCACCTTAACAATGCGATCTACGATTTTCGGTCGTAAAATCCATGTTTTTGAATTGTAACTAGGCATTTCAGGAATAAATCCTGTAAGTGGTGTTCCAAAGATGGTTAAGATTGGCGCAAAGGCCGATGACATGCGCGCAATTTTGCATCCTAAAATAGGGATCGCTTCATGGAAGTATTTGTCACACATAACTCTGTCAAATTAAATGCGTTTGACCTGGAAGTTGAAAACTACGTCAGCAATTAGACCTAGTTTCGCAGTTCCGGAGATCATTAAAATATTTTAATTTTTAGGAAGCACTTTACATAATTCTTGTAACATTTTCAAAATTTGATGAAAATTGGAACAACATGTTTTCATTAATTTTTTTGTTCGAATCGAAGGAAGTGACTTTATAAATGGTTTCAACTTTCATTTAAATCTCTGATAACTCAGTACCACCGATTGCAAGTGACACAAAAATGTCAACACCATTAAATCTGGTTATTGAATTTCGTGTCATTAAACACTGATGGATCAACACTTTTTAAAAGCTGTCGCAGTGTTGTTGGTGAGAGAGAATACAAAAGCAGGTTTACCAGATGTGTTGCGAGTTCTCTCCCCACAACTACTGCGAAATTTCCCCATATAACCTCTCCAATGAAACAATTAAATAATCACAGGTGTTGTCATTGCCAACAATGTTATTTATTTCAATAAGAGCAGTTTTCGATGGCTTAGCCATCATCATCAGTTTTCTAGTACAAGAAAAGGCAAACATGAAATGTAAGTTGAGCCGTTCCTTTGAGGCTTCCAGACAGCAGGTAAGGAACGGCACAAATTACATTTCAAGTTTCTGTTACAAAAGTCTTTTTCACAAGTTCTATTCAATTTCATCCACTTTCTTGCGTAGATTCAAATTACTGGAATATAAAAAATGCTTTAACACCCCTGTTTCTTTCCATTAGTTTCATTTCACAAAATGTTAATTCTGCTTTTTAAATCTGCCATTCCTAATGTTAATCTCTTGTTTTTATTTTAATCTCTTCTTTCAATTGTTTAATTGTTTGCTATTTTCTTGTACTAGAAAACTGATGATGATGGCTAAGCCATCGAAAGCTGCTCTCGTTGAAATAAATAACATTGTTGGTGTTAAGGCGGCGATATAGCTCCTTTTTCAGATTTGGGTTATAGTTCAATTTTTTGGGAGAGCGATCATAATTTTGATTACGGTGAGACGAACTGTTCTGCTATACTCGTTTGCTCGCTCGATCTCTGAAAAGACACAGTATACCCTTCTCATTAGAAGATAGTATAATAAATAAATAAACAATCAGGGAATAAATCGTTCAACCCGTTACCTGAGTCTCACAAGAAAAGCAATGCCTTCTTTTAATCTGTATTACACAAATTTGCTCATCCATGCAGCGTTTCCCGCGAAAAGATGGCTTCTCTTTGAAAAGCTTTCTAAAAGGCGACAGGTATGCCAACCTTGCTAAGTTAAACTGTTCTCATGGAACGTTAATGCGAGCGCACTAAAGCTCGTTCACTGGGCGGAGCGACTATTTTGAAAGACCTGTTTCGCTGTTTGAATTTGTGTGAATTGAATGCTGTCATTGTTTAAAACGGAGCTCGAGTGTGTCTTTAATAATTTCCTCTGCCCCAGCAAGTGCTGCCCCCTGTCGAAGACAGATGAAACTATTACGACTAGACTCTAGGACGAATGCAATTTCGACAGAAAACAAAGGAATTTTATGTACCCGCTCTTTTAGCGCCTAGCGCGCGGTTTTGGAGGAAATTTTTTTATAAGTCCGACGCGGTACGTTCAAAATGCAAATTCTGAGCTAGCAATAAAGGGCCAAAGATGGTTATTAAAAACCAATCTCCCGCCACGGCGCCAAATATGAATGATTAAGAAATGTATGTGCCAACAGTTTGCAATGACAACACCTGTGATCATTTAATTTGAAATGCCAACGACATTTCGCCACAAAACCAATGAAACAAAATTCTACGACTTTCAAACGAAAAATATTCTTCTCATTATAGACAAAATACATGAGCTGTTCCTGGCGATTTCATTGGCTATCCCCTTAAATTTAAATAATGAATATCAACCAATCATCGTCCTTTGAGCTGTGCGAAATTCTACACTATCTTCGTTTTTCTCATGTTTTTATTTATCTATTCCTGTAGGTTATTTCTCTTTTCTGATACATAAAAATGAGAAAGAATAACGACTGTTTTTTTATTAATAATAATTGACAGAGTAATATTTACATATCTACTCCGGATTAAAATAATTTCTCCAAAAAATCCCCAAACACTCCCCGGCCATTTACGTTCCCTATTTTTTCCTCACAGCGAAAAAAAATTCCCAATCATGGGAACAAAATTTCCCAATGAACAAAATTTCCCCCCAACCTTGTGCAAACGTTTGTGAAGTTGGTACTGCGCGACGCAACCTAACCTTTGCAACGGCGTAAACGTGTTTGTTGCTGCCTTCTTTATATTCAGAGCACGCGGGCTAAGATCTGAAGTGGAAAATTTCGTGAAATATGGATGAGCCATTGGCGCGCTCGGAAATATCGGCTGATGTTTCCTCAGTGGCGCAGTGCATCCGGTGCTACACTGACAAAATTACATTGTGTGAAACTCGCGTTGGAGTTCCAGACATTTACGTTCTCAAGAACCGCGACATTTCTGCACATTTATTTATTGCTTGCCATTTCTTCACCATTTCAGAAAATAAACAGCAATGTATTTTGAAATCTTGTGATAAAAGACCAACAGACATTTTGTGAAATTGTTTTTAATTGGACAAAATGCTCCTAAAACAGGGCATTCTATGATAAAATTAAAACAAAGGAGAACACAACATGGCAGGAATTTTAATGTAACATATTCTACTAAAAACTCAGTTATAACTTAAAAATTCCAATTCAACCGATTCAAACAAAGCACCTATGATGCATTATCTGGGCGTATTACATCAGGAACCGTAGTGCTTATAACGTTTGCAAATGAAACAAACAAGAACAAATTTAAGAGTTACAGTATTTGCAGCACATTGTACAGAAAAGAAAGATTAAAATTTCACACAGGCATGCCTTGATTACATCAGAAAAAGCTAATATTTTTCTAATATTATAATCAAAACGTCTTCAATACAATAAATGTATTTATTTTTTACTTACACTTTACAGGTTATTATTGCTTTCGATATAAAAATCGATGTACTGTGCATAACTTACCTGCATCGAAAAGATCGTGGTTTCAAGGGAAATATAAAAACAGTTGAATGATGGCATGTGTCCTCTTATGGAGGAAATTATTAGAAGGAATTATCAATGGGAATTATGGGCGGAAAGTATGAAAAGACAATCCGAGTCAAGTTAACATCTAGTTCATTAGCAAATCAGCCCATTTGAATCAATAAAACTAGATAAAAAATAAAATTAGCTTAGTCCGTGGTAAATTAGTAGTACATACGTACGTTTAGTATTCGGGAAAGTAAAATGGTGCCATTTTTTTAAAAATTTCGTAAATGTCCCAAGGGCTTCATGTAATGTACGTCAAAAATTAAAACATCGGTTTCGGTCAGTCAGATAGATTGGGGAATATAAATTTTGGTGAAAAACGTTCTTACGGTTTAGCCGCTAGCATTATTCACAGACAGACGGACGGACGGGAAAACGTTTTGCTGTCAATCCACTTTTCTGTATCAAAGACCTACAAAACATATATTCTAACCACACGCTTTGGAGGAAGTAATTTACTATAAGTATGGACAAGATTTATCCACTCTGTCGTTACCAGGGCCTGACACTGTGTTAGCACATTTTGCTCGGCGCGGACAAGTTCCTGCGACTTCCGCCCACCTGGGCACTCTTTGGAGTGCTTCCCGCTAAATTATGGGAGTTCCATGCTAGACCAGGGTGTCATGGGGGCGCCAATTCCAAAATTCGCGCGTCCCACTTTAAAAAAAAATCCATCATCAATCAATCAATCAATCAATGAAATGGAATGAAGACATTAATTAAATCATTGTTTCCCCGCGCCTTGATGCATGTGACAGTTCTTCCGCCGCCCTGCCAGGTTGCAATCAGCTACCCTCGCCGCCGACACCGGTGACGTCACTACATCACCACCGTCACCGCCGCCACCAACACCATCGCGCCGTCGCGCCCGTATCTCTCCCCCCGCCTACGTCCGCCCCCCGCTGCCAGCTAGCCGGCTGCCCGCCCCTCTGCGCCCTGCCCGGGGTCGAACCCGGGGCACCGCCAGAGCATGTGCGGACAGCGGGCGACACAGCTGGTGGAGTGTGGGCCAAGCGGATGGAGCTATGGTGGACCGGGAGCATGAAGCATCCACGGCGGTGAAGGGCATTTTTCACGATTTCTGCATTTGAGACCCTCTACTGGACAGCGGTGTGATTTGTAGGAGCGGTGGTGCTGTGACAGTGGTGTGGTTCGACAACCCGGCCATGTGTGCCTCGTAACCTTCCAATGTTACATTCATTTGGTTTTTGCTTGCTGTGTTAGTCAGGTAGCATCGCTTGGTCAGTGTGTGCCTTTAATTTTGTGTTTCGCAACACTGCAAGAGTTTTGTGAAATTGTTAAAGTTTTGTGAAATTGTTAAAGTTTTTTTTGTATTCTTTGACATTTTATGGTGCCGAATCCCGGAAACGAATACTTCGTTCGTTCGTTGGTAACACTGACTACGCGAGGTTTTTGTTCACGCCACGCCGCGAAGTCGTGATGCGCACACGTAACGCGTGCCTTTGTGAATAAAAAAAACAAAATTACAGTAGAATCATTAGCAGTGCTGTTGTAACATTTACTTGTGTTATGTGCGCTTTGCTTTGCGGTTTGTATGGTGCAAATTAAAAGCATATTCTTGGTTACGCCTTTCCAATTCCTGGAAATCTTAACCTCATATTTCACGTTCCTGATCTTAGGTTCTCAAGTTTGTAGGGTTAAATGCATTTTGACGATAGTTACATAGCTCATTTTGCTTATGAAAGTGGTGTTGACTTCCAATTAACAAATACATGTCGGTCCTTAAATTTTTAGATGGTTTTTTCGCGTATGAAACTTCATACCCTTTAAATGCTATCGTGAATTATTTCAGTTCTTTTCATTAGTAAGCAAGCTTATTTAACCATGTCTCAGTCAAAGGTACGGGCTAAGGAGCCAGGTGCAGTTGAATTAAGATTATCACAAAGGTGGAGTCTCGCTATTTGGGAAATTTCACGAATTGAAAGTAATTTGAAAGCTTTGCAACCAGCAACGGTAGCCAGTCTCGCGTGCTTGCGAGATAGGTTATGCGAGGTCTGGAAGGATATCGAAGCTCTTAAAATGGATGCGATCAGCTCCACAGAGTTCTTTAGCACGATTCATGAACAAAATTTTTCGCAATGTGAAAATGCTTACTTGGCTGTAAAACAGCTATTGAATGAAAAATACGAGCCCTTTGAAAAGCCTCTTACTGTTGCTTCGGCGTGTCATCATGCCTCGCTACCGAGCATTAAAATTCCAAAATTTGATGGAAGGTATAGAAATTGGCAACGTTTTCGTGATTTGTTTACTCAATTAGTCATTAATCAGGTACAGATACCGGACTCGCAGAAGTTGGTGCATTTAATGAGTAGTCTCGAGGCCGAACCTCTGAAGTTGATTTCTGTGCTCACAGTATCAGACAGATCCTTTCAACAGGCCTGGGCTTTATTAAGAGATCGTTATGACGATAAATCAAAAATTTTAGAAGAGCACATTCATGCTCTCTTCTCCTTTCCTTCCCTCAAAATTGGTGATGCCTCCTCCTTAAGAGAATTGCACAATGTAGTAACTTCTCACTGGCTATCTATGTCAGCAGTTCCCACTACAGTCCCTATGGCTGAAATAATAGTACAATTTTTAGTGCTCAGTAAATTGGATAACAAAACAAGGGAAGCATTTTTCCTTGCTAAAGCAAAAAATGATATTGTTCCATTGCAAAATGTTTTAGATTTTCTTTCACTCCGGGCAAGAGCCCTAGACATTGCCCCTCTTGCTAATCCTGATGTGAATTCTGTTTCAGTTAGTAAATCTAAGCGCCCTACACAATCTTCACCTGCCAAACAGGTGTTTCAGCTGGAAGAGGGGTCATCAGCTCAAGCCTGCATTGCCTGCAGTTCTGGAGAGCACCCACTTTTCGCCTGCCCTCGTTTTCGTACCCTGGCTGTCCAGCAGAGATGGGATTTTTTCTCTTCTCATCAACTCTGCTACAACTGTCTTCGAAGGAAGGGTCCTTCTCATCATTGCTCACAGCGAAGTTGTAAAACTTGTGGTAAGAACCACCACTCAATGCTTCATAAATTTTCTACACAAAATGTCCATAATTTGGCATCACCTCATTGTTCTAGTGCTCCCAACACCTCTGCTGGACTAGCATCTGCCACCCAGATTACTGCAAAACAACCACACGATACTAAGGTTTCCACGTTATCACACTTGGTTCTTAGCCAGACATTTAATATTGGTTCTCTCCTTCCCACAGCCATTGTTAATGCAACAAATGAATTGGGCCAAACCCTGCCAGCCAGGGCATTACTTGATTCTGGTAGTGAAGTTTCCTTGATAACTGAATCACTGGTACAGGCCCTCCGTCTCAAAAGAATTAGGCATAATGCTACTATTCATTCTGTTAATGCTCTTACTTCTGGTTCAAATGCTAGAGTTCATGCGTTAATCTCCTCGCGGTGTTGTAGGTGGAAAAGGGCAATAGAATGTTTAGTGGTCCCTGCTATTTCCAAAGCCACCCCCCGGAGGAACATTAATTTAGCTGCCTTGAAGCTGCCTGCTGACCTAAAATTGGCTGATGACCAATTCTTTATTCCTAAAAAATTAGATATTTTATTAAGCTCTTCTTTATTTTTTCAGGTGCTTAACACTAAGAAGAGCAGCCATTGTTCAAAGCTTTTATTCTTGATACTAAGTTTGGTAATGTCATTGCGGGGGATCGATTGCCCACACTGTTGCCAAGTGCGGCACCCCCAGATCAGTGCTTTTTCTTAACTGCACACTCTCCTTCCTTAGTCAATGATTATGAGAATGTTTGGAATTCTGAGAGGATTTCCTCTTCTCGTGATGAAAACTTCTCACACTTGGAGCATCCTTGTGAAAAACAATTTAATGATGACACCTTTAGGTTGGAGAATGGGCAATTTTGTGTATCTTTGCCTTTTAAACGTCCTCCACAATTATTGGGGAATTCACATTTTGTGGCCAAACAGTTTTTGCTTGCTTTAGAAAACAGATTTTCTAAAGATAGAGAATTAAGGCATAATTATGTCAAGTTCATGAGAGAATACATTGAATTGGGGCATGCAGTTGAATGTGTCAGTAAGATAGCACCTCCTTTCTATTTTATACCTCATTTTTGTGTGTTGAATCCACAATCCCCAACTACACCACTGCGTGTAGTCTTCAATTGTAGTGCCAAATCTTCTTCTGGGTTAAGTTTAAACGACCTACTCTACGCTGGCCCTAACGTGCAATCAGAGCTCATTGACATCATGCTTAGATTTCGATTGTTTAATGTTTGTTTCACAGCAGACATTGAGAAAATGTATAGAATAGTTCGGGTGCATGATGCTAATACTAAATTTCAGAGAATTTTGTGGCGAGAGAACCCTCACGACCCCATTAAAATTTTTACTTTGCAAACCGTGACTTATGGTATGGCCCCCTCCGCATTTCTGAGTACAAGGTGTCTCAACAAGTTGGCTGAGGAAATAAATGAAATTGATCCTGAGGTGGCTTCAGCCATCAAGCAGGGATTTTATGTAGATGACTTACTGTTTGGGAGTGACTGTGCTGAGAAGGCAGCATCGTTATTTCAAAGGATTGTAAAAGTGCTAAAGGGAGCTCATTTTAATTTGAGAAAGGTTAATAGCAATTCTTCATCGTTTCTGGCCACTCTCAACACCACTCACACACAATACACTTCCACGCCTCTGGCCTCAGACAATACACACAGAATATTGGGTTTGACTTGGAACACTGATAAAGATACACTTTGCATTACATACAGCAAACACTCCGATCCAAACACTTTCAACCTCCCGTGTATAACAAAAAGGGTTGTGTTGCACTTAATAGCCTCTATTTATGACCCATTAGGTTTTGTGAATCCTTTCTTGGTAAAGTTGAAGCTTTTTCTGCAAAAATTGTGGTCTTTACAGTTGGATTGGGATACTCCTCTTGATTCTGATCTTACTTGTTGTTGGCAGTCCTTGGTTAATGAGATTGTTTTATTGCCATCAATTATATTCCCACGCAAGGTGTTACCCCAGGGTCACCTTCCCTCTTGTCTAGTAGGATTCTGTGATGCCTCTCATAAGGCGTACGGAGCTGCATTATACTTAGTTAATCATGATTCTGCATCCGTTGCGCATAGCCACTTGTTGTGCTCTAAATCAAGACTTGCTCCCCTGGCAGGGTCGACTATTCCTCGCTTGGAGTTGTGTAGTGCATTGTTATTGGTAGAATTGACCAAGAAGGTAATAAGAGCATTGAGAATTGTGTGTTCTATTAATCAAGTGTATCTTTTTTCAGATAGTTCTATTGTTTTGCACTGGTTGGTGAAAAGCAATCTTAAATTGGATGCTTTCACTGCGCATAGAGTTTCAAAGATAGTGGCATCCTATCCACTATCTTGTTGGCGCCATGTAAGCTCGAGACAGAATCCCGCTGATCTGCTGACCCGTGGTGTCTCCCCCCAGGCACTGCAACACAGTACCCTCTGGTTTGTAGGACCGCCGTGGCTGAAGCAGCCAGTGTCAATGCGGGCCAAGCCGTTTGTCGAAGCTGAGGTAGCGGATAATGGTAAGGTAGATGCTCTCTGTTGTATGTTCACTGCATACCAAACAAGTATGCCCTCGTCAGATGTAGGTGAAAACCAAAATTCATTTGTTCAAGTGCTGCTTAGCAGATATTCAAAATATCACAAATTGATAAGGGTGTTGGCGCTATGCTTAAGATTCATTAACAATATACGGGCTGCAATTGTTGCTCGCATTGACCCTGCTTCGGCTCAGATGCGGAGAAGGGGTTGGTTGGCACCGCTTGAATTGAGAGAAGCCACAGTGGTTATTATAAGGCTCATTCAACTAGACATGTACCCCCTTGAATATAAGGCACTTTCAAAAGAAAAGGGATTACCTCCCAAGTCATCGCTCCTTAGCTTGAATCCTTATCTAGGCCCTGATGGGCTTTTACGGGTGGGTGGCCGTTTAATGAATTCTCAGGTGGAGAGGTTAAACAAGCATCCTATTATACTTCCGCCTAACCACAAATTTACCGTCCTGTTCTTAGAAATGATACACCTCGCATTTCTACATGCGGGCTTAGCATTGATGATGGGATGTGTGCGCCAGCAGTATTGGATTCCCTCCCTAAGACGGGTAGCAAAGAAAGTAATCAATGCTTGTCTGACTTGTAAGCGTTGGCGCGCAATTCCTCTTGGCCAGATTATGGGTTCATTGCCCCCTAGCCGCGTAAATCCTTCTCAGCCATGGGCTCACACATCCTTAGATTATTGTGGCCCAATTTTGACAAGGCCGTCTCTCACGAGATCAAAAATGTCTCAGAAGACTTGGATTGCTGTACTTATATGCCATTCCACGAAAGCTTCGCATTTAGAAATCGTCGAAAATCTATCCTCCTCTCAATTCATTGCGGCCTTTGAACGTTTTGGTTCGAGAAGAGGTTATCCTTTGCACATGTACAGTGATAACGCTAGTACATTCAAAAGTGCTAGTCGTATCCTAGCCGAGGCTAATCGCTTTGTTCTTTCCGCTCGGGATTTAGAGGTTATCACCAAATTTTTATCAGTGCAGGGCACCTCCTGGCACTTTTGTCCCACCTACTCTCCTCACCGAAACTCGTTAGCTGAGGCTTGTGTTAAAAGTCTTAAATTCCATTTGCGTCGCGCTTTAGGGCAACAAGTTGTGCCCTTGCTTACATTGTACACCCTCTTAGCCAAAATAGAAGCTTGTTTAAACTCAAGACCGCTTGAAGTCACGTCTACAGATACGGATGTGAATTTGATTTTAACCCCGAATCACTTAGTCTACGGGCACGCGCTTAATACTTTTCCTATAGATACTGACTCGCCTCTTGTGCAGATTACTCCTGCACAACAGTTCCGCCATTTAAATAACAAATTAGCAATAATTTGGAAATATTGGTCGCGAAATTACCTCCACACCTTGCAACAAAGGGTGAAGTGGAAAAGGGAGTCACCACCACTAGCTGTAAATGATTTAGTACTTTTAATTGAGGAATCTCCGCCCCCTCACTGGAAATTAGGTGTAGTGGAGAAATTGTTCCCTGATCAAGCCGGAGTCGTGCGTACTGATGAAGTACGAACTAGCCAGGGCAAGTTATTGCGACCAGTACAAAAGTTATGTGCACTGGCTAGATCCTCCCACGAGTAAGCCCCAATCCATGATATTTATCTCTACTTTTCCCCCTCTGTCGACCAGAGATGCTCAGCTGATTTTTCTTTCGCTTCGCCGCCTGGTGAACAGGCGTACCACTATCATTTTATAGGTCATACTGCGTGGGCCTGCCACTTGGTTTTTTTTGGTGTTCTTTGACATTTTATGCGTTTTGTTAATTCCTTGTTGTACTAATTGGTATAATTTTTTGATTAAGCACTGCTACAAATTCTATGTGATTTTGTTACTTCTAGGTTAGGGTAATTGTTACGAGGTACTCAGTAATGGTTCGAGGTGATTACAATATGTACGCTAGGCAAACGCCTATGCTTTCGTTTGTTGTATGCCCTCCTCACGTGTTTATAGTGGGAATGGAGTCTCTCAAGATAATGCAGAACTGTGGTGGACTTCTCAGTGCTTGTTGCTGAAAGAAGTGAGTGGGAGACGGACGGTGCCGAACTCGAGCATCGCCATGCGCCCGGCCCCAATAAATGTTAGCACATTTTGCTCGGCGCGGACAAGTTCCTGCGACTTCCGCCCACCTGGGCACTCTTTGGAGTGCTTCCCACTAAATTATGGGAGTTCCATGCTAGACCAGGGTGTCATGGGGGCGCCAATTCCAAAATTCGCGCGTCCCACTTTAAAAAAAAAATCCATCATCAATCAATCAATCAATCAATGAAATGGAATGAAGACATTAATTAAATCATTGTTTCCCCGCGCCTTGATGCATGTGACAGTTCTTCCGCCGCCCTGCCAGGTTGCAATCAGCTACCCTCGCCGCCGACACCGGTGACGTCACTACATCACCACCGTCACCGCCGCCACCAACACCATCGCGCCGTCGCGCCCGTATCTCTCCCCCCGCCTACGTCCGCCCCCCGCTGCCAGCTAGCCGGCTGCCCGCCCCTCTGCGCCCTGCCCGGGGTCGAACCCGGGGCACCGCCAGAGCATGTGCGGACAGCGGGCGACACAGCTGGTGGAGTGTGGGCCAAGCGGATGGAGCTATGGTGGACCGGGAGCATGAAGCATCCACGGCGGTGAAGGGCATTTTTCACGATTTCTGCATTTGAGACCCTCTACTGGACAGCGGTGTGATTTGTAGGAGCGGTGGTGCTGTGACAGTGGTGTGGTTCGACAACCCGGCCATGTGTGCCTCGTAACCTTCCAATGTTACATTCATTTGGTTTTTGCTTGCTGTGTTAGTCAGGTAGCATCGCTTGGTCAGTGTGTGCCTTTAATTTTGTGTTTCGCAACACTGCAAGAGTTTTGTGAAATTGTTAAAGTTTTGTGAAATTGTTAAAGTTTTTTTTGTATTCTTTGACACACTGAGAGATTTTCTGTCGAAAATTCGCAGTTTTGTTTCGCAGCATTCCAATACTTTCTCTGTACTGCGTAAGCAGTAGTGAGAAAGTAAATTTGAAATAAAATAATAAAAAAGTAAAAAGAAACCATATATTTTCATGCACAGTTCTTTCAAGATTTAAATATAAATATATTCGAGTTAAAGTTCTTTGAACACTACATTTTATCTGATGCTGACCGCAGGCTTTAAAAAGAACCCTCAACAACCTTATAGATGTTCTGGGCGCCTCGCAAACTACTCCAAATATTAAGTGTTAAGCTTTCTATATGTTAAGTTGTGTAATGTAGAATTTACAGCCTTGCGGATTTGTGCGGGTGATGGAAAGGGGCAAATGATAGGTACCGGAATGGCCATGTCTGGTGGATGAGCCGATTTCGGACAGTGGGCAGAGAGTTGGATACAAAACACGTAAATAATGATTTCTTGAAGAAACGCGAGATGGTTTGAGGTTTAGGTGGTTGAAAGTAAACAAGGGAAAGGTAGTATAACTGAATTTCGAAAAAAAACGAGAATTGAAAACTCAAATAACGCAGCTTTTTGTTTTTCACTATTAGATAATACTACTTTTCGAATAACATTTCCTTGAAATCTCTTTTATCATTTTCTACCTGCAAGTATTTTTAAATACTTGTAGGTAACGTAAAGATATCGTTGCAGATTTCTACTTGTCTTCGTGTCTGAGTTTGATTTCTTTATTTTTATTATCTGTTAGACCTTGGTATCTCTGTACTTTCGATACTCTATACTTTTTGGTCTTGGTAAGTTCAGTTAAAGGCTTTGTTTCATGAATTAAGCAGTTCAAATTCTCCATCACTTTCGCCAATCATTGTAACAATCAGCAGATGTATTATTTTCCAGATAATGAGCTTGCCAATGTTTCAGATATTTCATTTTCCATCTCCAGATCTTAAAAATATCTACGAAGATAGTCCTGGTCGGTGCCGTGCTATTGATGGTTTTATTAGTAGATTCTATAATTTGCAAGACCTGATAATGGAAAAATAAAATTTTCCAACGTCGACCAGCGCGTATATACACTTTTAGTGACCACACCAATTACGCTGTGAAATAGTCTCTTATCAGTATTCGTCAGCAGTTTTATATTTTGTCCTGTTACTGCCACCAGACCGTCCTTGGGCCACACGTGACCGGAGATCTTCCAAAACATATGCCCATGAACCCGTCCTCCCCCGCGCGTGCGAGGGAGAGAGAGAGAGAGAGAGAGAGAGAGAGAGAGAAGAGAAGAGAGAATGGGAGGAGGAGGGAGAGGGCGCGAATGGGGAGCGCCTTTCAAAAGACGGAATCACAGAGCGCGCACTTCGGCGGCGACGTTGTCGTGGGAATCTGACGCGGCAGGTTTTCGGGAACGCCCGCCGCCGGGGGTGTGACGCGCCGGGGGCGGAGGCGGGCTTGGGGAGGGGTGGGGCGGGGCGGGGCAGGGCGGCGAGGGTGCTGCGTCCGCTTCCGGCGATGGTCACGTCGCCATCGTCGCGCGTTCGCAGCGAAGAGGAGTCCCAAAGGCGGCGGGGGTGGCGGGGGCGGCGGGGGCGGCGGGGGCGCCGGGGGTTGCGGGAGCGGGGGCGGCGGGGGTTGCGGGAGCGGCGGGGACGTGCGCAGTGCTTCCGAATGTAATTACACGGTTGCACAAGGAACGACGAGTGGATTCAGAAGAACGTTTAAAGACGCCAGGGGACTATTTGAGATGTATAATTATGAATACATAGGGAACAACTTTGCTTCAATATGGAATATAGTGAAAATAAAAAATAATATGTTATGGAATGAAATAATAAAATAAACATATACTATTTTCTTGCTCTTCGTAGCTAATTTGCCTCTTCTTTGGATAAATTATCACAATTTCTAATACTACATCAATTGTCAATATTACACCGTTTCTAAAAACCCTGAACTCAAACACGCAGCGGATCATTACACACAAGAACGTTTGGACATAAAAGGCCTCCTCATAGGAAATAGAAAAAGGCATTTGAGCTTCAAAAAACGTTATTGTATCCCCAAGATTGAGAATTATGTGATAATATTTTGAGAATTAATATGAAAAAACGAAAGCATTGGGGCAATACAATGATAACCCACATTTTACCCATCAAAATAATTTATAAAATGCTCCAAAAATAAACATTATGATCCGAACGCTGTATACATATTTTTAACAGAAAATCAACGTGTGTAGAGGGCAGTCGGTAAAGTATACATGCGGCTTGAGTCCGATATACTGAGACGTTGCCGATCAAGTAGTATGAATGGCGATGAACGAATCATTTCGAGCTTCGTATGGTTAAAGTTGGCATTAGGCACAGTGCGCTAACCAAACGTGATTGTCCGAGTATGATGCGTCTTATGAGTGAGAGAGAAGAATTTTGGATTAAAAACGCGTTGGCAATCATCCGTTGAGCAGACTCAAGATTGATATAAATCGCAAAGGTTGAAAGCTCAAGTCTCGTCGCCAACTCTGAATTGCTAAACGTGGCATCAATAGAGGTTAAGTAGGTTAAATCGGATCGTACAAAAAGAGATTTACGATAGACAATGTGCAATTCAAACTTACATACTTTTTCTCTCACTAACTTTGGAAACTTCCCAAAAGCAATCTGAAATCTGTATATAAAATAATATCTGATATTCATTGTTGCTTTAACGTAATCGCGTAAACTTGCGTACACGTCGCTAATTAGACCTATTCTAGAATACTGTTCAGAGTGTTGGGATCCTTATCGTATAGGACAAGTAAATACTTTAAATAAAATTCAAAAAGTTGCGGAATAATTTGTATTGCGAGAGAAAATAAACTCAAATAGCCCCATGTGGGAATCCTTGCAGGAACGTCGGGAAAGAGCTAGACACTGTGCTTTCTTCAGAGCCTACAAAGGCGAACCAGCTTGGAAGGATGTTAAGAAACGACTCTTAAAGTCATCATACGCTAGTCGTCAGGACCACAATTGCAAAATTATGGGGAGAAGGCAAAAAACGGATATTGGAAAATTTTCGTTCGTTAATCGGACAATTGGACTATACTTCTGTACCTCAGCCACCTGGTGTAGGCCAATGTAAACAACGTCCGTGTCAAGTCTAAAGTACAGTTCAATTTTGATCCTACTGAGGGATTTATTTGCCCATTTTGGATAATTTGAACATTAACCGGATACTTTTTTAATTTGTCACATTCGAACATTAGGCGTAATACATAAACTGAAACATGTTAGGATTAACTATTTTGTTTGTTCTTTAAATTTAAGTTGAAGGATTTCTACATTTCTCAGCATAAAAAGTTGTTCTTAGAAATGGATCCGCTAGTCATATCATTTGATTTTTCAACAAAGTTGAGCGAAATTCCAACTACTGTGCGGGTGGCTGTCGTGATTTGGGAGGAGAGTGAAGGAGGGAACGGGAAGGCGAGTTGACGAGTGGGAGAAGGGGCATGTGAGCGAGAAGAGGGGAGGCGAAGTGGTGGGAGAGCGAGTGGACGAGATGAGAGAGCGAGTGGAGGAGAGAGTGAGAGGGCGAGTGGAGGAGAGGGTGAGAAGGCATGTGCACGAGAGGGTAAGAGGAGTGGACGGAACGGTGAGAGGGCGAGGCGGCGAGAGTGCAAGAGAGCGAGTGGGCGATGGGACAAATAAACGAGGCGGCGAGTGGGTGTGGGGGGGGAGGGGCAAAGTGGGCGATAGGGCTAGAGGCGAAGGGGTATGAGGGCGAGTGGAGGAGAGGGTGAGAGGGCATGTGGACGAGAAAGTGAGGGGAGTGGTCGCGAGGGTGAGAGGGCAAGGCGGCGAGAGGGCGAGATAGTGAGAGGGCGAGTGGGCGACGGGACGAACGAACGAGGTGGCGAACGGGCGAAAGGGGGCGGGGCGAAGAGATGATGGACGTAGCTTGGAGGTGGCATGGGAGCGGCGGCAGAGGGACGCGGGGAGGGGGCCTGGGGGCGGTGGGCGAGGCGCGCGCGGCCTCGGGGCGGTGAATAGCTCTCGTCAATGCCGCCCGGGCCCCGCCCCCGCCCCCGCCAAAAGGAGCAGAGCGGCGCGGCGCGCGGAGCTGCCGATGGGGCCGAGGTCCTAAAGCCGTGAATTATTCTGGGCCGACATCAATGTTTACGAGTGCTTCACACAAGTTAGGGCGCCGCGCCGCGCCGCGCCGCGCCGCGCCGCGCCACGCCGCAGGGCCGCCCTCGGGCTGGGCGATGCCCGAGCTCGTCCTTCAGACCTTTCGCCTTTCGCCCACTCGCCCTTGAGCGCCCATTTGCTCCGTAACGGTTCGTTAGCATGGAAATGTGCGTAGGATTTTTATACGTGAGTTCAGCGATCTCGGCAAATGGACAATTTAAAATGTAGGTTATACTGTGTAGGATACAAATAGGCCTCTGATCTACTGTACGTAAGATTCTCAGACCTAAACAACCG
The DNA here is from genome assembly GCA_031308135.1 of Acheta domesticus. NCBI lineage: Eukaryota > Metazoa > Arthropoda > Insecta > Orthoptera > Gryllidae > Acheta > Acheta domesticus. The sequence continues at coordinate 18,155,174 of JAHLJT010000631.1, read as the reverse complement.
CCAAAAATGTTGATGTGAATGAATTTTTCTTATATCGACGATTTACGCGCGCGAAATTTCAGCAAGTAATAGTGGTTATGTTGACATTCTGGTACGTATGCACATTTTAGGGGAATTTATGTATGAGAAAATTATTAGATTCGTCAACAGCCCCATGATTAAATATAAAAATATAAGAAGTTCCATGTAACGGCAATTCGAAGAAAGGCAATTATTTTGAATACTACTAAAATATCAAAACTATACACTTGAAATAACCTAGAATTAAATTCATTCTTTGTTTTTAATCTGGAAATTACATTGAACAAGGCTCCTACCTCCCCACCATCTATTAACTATATCCATTTTCTTACAAATTTAGTTTTAGGTGTCAAATTTAGGTAATTTAAATTCTTTTTCTGTATTTAAGCACATTAGAAATAATTCGCTATCATATTCTCCTATTTTAGCTATAAGAAACAGTTAAAAGTGATTATTGAATGCAGATTTTTACGAATGTTTCATATCTCTGTTTGTATCAATTACATAGTCTATAAGAGTTTTGTTTTGAATGTGTATTCTTTATTATTATAATGTTACGTCTCTTAGAGCTTATAATTAATCCATGTCCGCAGAACATAAAACTTCTCAGAGAATAAATTTTGTTGTTCAAATACACTTAGATGTTCCTTAACGGCTTTTCTTAGCCAAAGTACTGTCAATATCTTTTTTCAATACATTAATAGGCACAACTTGCAAATAAAAAATAAACATTTATTGGTGATCGATTATTTCTGGAGGTGTGTTTTCAATACATTCAAATGGAGCTCAGTATCCAACTCATTAACATTTCTATTTGCGCTCACCCTTTTCGAGAGTAAATACTTAGGCTCTTGACATTCAACTTACACTGTTTACGAATAATTCAAACAAGTTATAAATTTAACAAATACTGCACTTTCCTCATACCATGGTCAAACTCCAGCTCAGGGGAATAAAGTCAACGAAATCATCAACCTTCAACTTTCTTCCTTACTTCAAGCAATTACGGAACTTTCAGAACACGCCAAACATTTCCAAACATCCAATTAAGTATAAAAATAACCATTGAGTATTAGTCATACAATTCCTTAAATATAAGCATTAATTTTCGTAACATAAAATATTTAATATAACTACGAGTTGTAACTCAAATATTTCTTTTCTCTAAAATATCCAAAAAATTCTTCGCTTCCAAAATACAGAGGAAGTTAATACTCACAAAAAAAGGTTTAGTTCCAAGTCTCAGTCGACAAAAAACTTCTCACAGGCAAGTCGCAAATGGGAATGCGCTCCATGACCTCATCAAATTCCCGGGATGTATTAGTAAAATATGCATTTTATTATCGAAGCCAAATGCGCAGGTCCTTGCAGCATATCACACGCCATGCAAACGCCCTCGCAGCAGCTTCTGCCCCGGGACGTCCTCGCGATTCCCCTCCGCAGTTCGATGTGCAGAACTGAAGGGAGGAATCTGAGGCACGTTTGCTCCGCTTTGCCCGGGATTGCTCACAGCGCCGACTCTTATGCAAGCTGCCGTGCCCGCGAGGAGGGGAAACGAGACAAGAGACCCGGAAGAGGCTGGGAGGCGGGCGCCGCCCTCCGACGGGTCGAACGCTCTCATATCGCGCAACGTGCTCGCGTTGCCAACGACCGCGGCCTCCGCCGCGCGCGTCGCCGACTGGCAATTGTCTTGGCGCCGAATTGGCGCTCATTTGTTCGCTGCAACATATGCGAGGCGGAGGCGAAGCATGTGACGGGCGAGTCGCCCGGGGAGGGAGGGGAGGGGCGGGGGTGGAAGAGGGCGAGTGATGGAGGACGAAGGGAAGCGCGCGTTTGAAGAGCGAGCGAAGCGGTCGCGAGGAAACTCAACTTCAAGCGACACGCGCTTACGCCGCTCATCGAGTTGAGGGGGGCAATCAAAGGCGGAGGCCGGGAATGTGGAGAGCAGGTGAAGAGATTAGGGCGCGTCTAAGGGAGGGACTGGACGAGTGGATGGAAGTGACGGGTGAAGAAGGTTTGGATGGCCGCTCGGGCATGGCGGGTGATGACCGTGAGAGAAGTGTGCTGGTGGAAGAGCACGGGCAAGGGGTGGGGGGTCGACAAGGTGACCGAAGGAGTGAACAGAAATAAGAGCGACGTTGTTGGTCTGGAGGATTCAATGGAAGATTCCATTACAAAACCAAAGGACATTTATCCTTGACGTAAGTTAACAACATCAAAATACTGGATTATTTCTGAGTTTTAAGTGTTCTTATACAATTTTATACAAATATTTTTTTGTTATTTAAAGTCGCATCATTAGCGACCACTATTGGAGTAACGTTATGACATGATGATAACACTATACACTATATGGTGATGATAGGGGGTGAAAGGACGAACACATACAACCATGCCCGAGACGGGACTCGATAGTCTCAGGGATGTGGAGCCGAGCTGGGTAAGAATATGGTAGGGGAACCTTTGGGAGAGTGAGCGCGCTGGCAGGCGAGCGTAGGAGCGGGCGAGCGTAGGAGCGGGGGAGCGTGGAAGCGAGAGAGCGTAGGAGCGGGCGAGCGAAGGAGCGGGCGAGCGTAGGGGCAAGAGAGTGTAGGGACGGGTGAGCGTAGGGGCGAGAAAATGTAGGGGAGAGAGCTCAGGGGCGAGCAAGTGTAGGACGAGGAAACATATGGGTGGGCGAGCGTAGGAACGGACGAGTGTAAGGCTACATGAACCTAGGGATCGGGCGAGCGAGCGTAGGGACGGGCGATCGCACGTGTGGGAAGCGTATGCTCGGACCAGCGTCCAGACGGTCGTGCGAGCGGATGCGAGTAGGGGAACGTGTGATCGTGGAGGCTTAAAAGTGGTCTTGAGCGCGGGACGGAAGGCCCGTGGGCATGCAAGAATGTACGCCAACTACAAGCCATGCAAATGTACTGGCGAGCACGCAAGGCAAAGGGATCCGGCGTCGGCGGGCGCAGTTTTCCTTTGGACCGGGCAGCGCTGGACACGTCATTCGGCGACGGAAATCCCTGCTTCTTGTCCGGGGCCACTTTCCTCAGGGATCCACGCAGTGGAGGTGGTTGTTTGTTCCTCGCTTCTACGGGAGAGGTTTTCAGTTACTGTGAATTCTTCCTACACTGTTTTTCTCCCAGTGGCCCACTACTGCGGTTTATTCTCGGGTATTTTGTCATTATCGCAAATTTATTCATGAAGCATAGTTTATGTGATACATAATATCTAGTTCCCAAAAGAAATCTTGTTTTCCCTAAAACGTGTATTCTTCATAAGTTTTTTTTCCTTAAAACTTCCTTTAAATGTTTTCAGAGTCAGGTGGTATGTAACGTTTGTAAACAGGATAATTCAGGTTTCTCTGACGATAAATTTGTGGTTGACGTTCTTTATCTTAGTTTTTCTATGAGTGTATATGAGACTTATATCTCTGACAACATAATGCGTAGGTCATGTATGGCATGCAAGGCATTTAAAGTTTAAACTATCTGAACAAGTTTGACTGGAAAGCAATCTGAACATTCTCTGCACATTTTATGGTAGGCTTTCATGTTTTACTGAACCAATCCAATAATCTTTTTATGGAGAGTTGAAGAAAAATATTCTCCATACGTTTCTACATATTTAAAATTTCTACTATGAATTCGGACTCTGAAAATTTAGCAATTTCCTGGATACTCTAAGATTGCGGTTGATTGGCTTTTCAATGACGTTTAAGTACCTTATACTACACAGTATTTCTCGTTGTTGTCATGGTTCTAATAACAACTAAAATTCAAACAAGCTCAAAAATGTTAGAAACATTTCGAGTTCGAAAATTCGTACCTCTACTTGTCCTCCTATGTATAGAGCTGAATATTATTCAAACATATCACAATCATTAATCTCACGCTGAAGTCTCTCCACGTACAATTTTTTAAAAAATTGGCACTATCTTTAACAATGAGTCATTTTTGTTTTCATTATTAATAAAAGCTTCATCAATCATTTTTTGCGCAGTTGGGTTGAAGGAACATTACAGATTACAATATTTTTGTTTTGAGCTTCTCTTATTCCGGAATACTGAAATACACACTAGAATAGTTTTAGTAACGTCTTCAGGTACGTCTAAAACAGCTATCGAAGGTAGTTCCTAAACTGGAAAGGGAGAAGAAAGACATTATTCTTGTGGCTTCTGTAATATAACTTTTAGCGTATCGAGCTGTTGATCCCAAGTTTGCGGGTTCAAACCTGATTGAACCCGTTAATTTGTAAGTGCGAAAAAATCCATCGTACGCCTTCCTTCGGAGAGGAAGTAAAGCTGTCCGTCCCTTGTGAATTTATTTCGTGTGAAAGGGAAAGCCTTAAATAGGTCTCTGAGCTATATTCAAAAATTGCCTGTTACCTTCTTTCTCCTCTAGATAGTAGTGAAGGGACCGTAGTTGCGTGGTCAGATGGAAGAGCGAGCGTGATGGTGCGGGTCTCGCCACGGGAAATAAGGCATGAACTGAACTAAACTTAGGCATGAACTGAACTAAACTTAAGCATGAACTGAACTAAACTTAGGCATGAACTGAACTAAACTTAAGCATGAACTGAACTAAACTTAAGCATGAACTGAAGTAAACTTAGGCATGACACTTTACTGTGCCAGCGGCGGCGCGCAGGGACATGGTGAATCACCCAAGAACGCGAAGTACCCGGCCAGAAGCTGCTTAGTTATTGTTTTTCTTCAAAACTTGTGCGCCTTGGAGGTTCGTTATTTAGATACATTTTGTGTTCGTATTTAGGCATTATTCGTCCTGTAATTGGTCTCTGAGCCGTTAGATCCCGGGATTGCTAGTCGGCCACCCAACTAGTAACCCGCGATAATTCGCTTAACAGAGAGACTTCACGGAGTAAATTAATTTAGCTAGCGACACCGATTTTGCGGTCGTGGTCTTTCAGTAGAAACATCCCAGCATTCATCTGAATGACTGAGGGAAACCATAAAAAACGGTCAGAATTACCGGCACAGGGCCAGAAGCCGGGCCTCCCGAATGTGATGTCAGGCTACGCCCTGAGCAACTTTGGTCAGTTAAGATAAATACACATCACTAAATATACAGGATGTCCGGGGAGGAAACGTCTAAATTACGAAAATAAGTTCTTAAGACAATTCTAAGCATATTTTCTCTAATAAACTACGTGGATATTCCGAACGGTTGAGCCGCAATAAGCACTCAAAAGTTGGTTTGAAAAAATGATTTCTAGGCAAAAATTTGCATCATAGAAGCATATAAACACTGCAGGAACATATAAGTTGTTTATTATTTACAAACGAAATGATCTCATTTGTTCAGAAAGAAAAATTAAACGAGAAATAAAAAGCACCCAATTCACACAATTCCACTGCTTTTTTCATTTCTCGCTTAATTTTTCTATCTGAGCAAATATATTCATTGTTTTGTAAATAATGAACAATTTACATGTTTTTAGAGTGTTTCTATGCTTCTAAAAGGCAAATTTTTGCATAGAAATAAAATTTTCAAACCAACTTTTGAGTGCTTATTGCGGCTCAACCATGCGGAATATCCACATAGTTTATTAGACAAAATATGCTTAGAATTGTCTTAAGAGCTTATTTTCGAAGTTTCGACGTTTCCGACAACCTGTATATATATAAACATGCAAATTTGAGTAATTTGCAACCTTCTACTTTCTCAGTCGAATACGTGCGCAATTTGCAAGTTGTTCTTTAGTATTCTAGAGTTGTCTGTAGTCATCAACATCCCTATCATCTCTTGCTCGTGCCATCTTCCAAGCAAGCCCGTTTCACGTGGTGTGTGCGTCGTGGAGCCGCCACTCTCAGGTGGCAATGTGCCATCGCAGAGCGGCGAAATTTAGCGTTTCGGATTGTCAATTGGAAGAGCAGGGCGCGCTTTCCATACGAACACTCCGCTCGCGCCGCAGACACCTCTGAGGCGCCGCCCCCCCCACCCGCCCTCAATTGCAGAGCGTTCTAGCGCCACGTGTGCATTTGGTTCCGCGGGGGCGACGCGACGGCCCTGCTCTACTCGATAGGATGGGAACGGTTCCATCCGGTTTCAGGCAGAGCAGTGGATTGTAATGGCGTCTGCCAAGGGCCCGCGCCGCAACTACATGCCGGAACATCAGGGGCGACCAGGAAGAGGGAGGGGCAACTTACTCCAAGCTCCGACTTTCTTCATTCAGAAGAACTAAAAAAATGTATTCATCTTTAATCCAAACTAGGAAAACCCGGCAGACGTTGTTCTGCCCTTCATCTCCTTCTTTTCCCTACCATCTCCCTTTCTCATTCTCTCCCTCCCTCACCCTGTCCCTGTCTCTGTGTGTGTCTGCCGCTCTCTGCCCCTCTCATTGACATTTACTTGCAGATTCTGCACATCTCTGAGCAGGTAAGGTAGTATCAGGAAGCGCCGGACCAACCCAACAAAAACTCTAATAGAATGTTCAGGAAGTTCATTCTGTAGATAACGGCGTGAGAAAAGTTTCTTTGACGCCACAAGCCTCAAAACTTCAGTTTTTAAGGCCCTAGAATGCCTCCTTTATGAGTTATTTAACGGTATAGATTCAAAATGCTGCCTAGTGTGTTGCAGGTAGCATTTGACGTGAATATGTAGTGAATGTGTAGCGCCATGTACTGGAGTTACAACAGAATTAACAACACATAAACCTTCTCTGTGAAAAAACACGTAGAAGTGGCAACTTTCATGGAGATCGGTCCAACGGTGTCGGAATTTTGCTCTTATATACATACCAACATCCAGTTATATGTTTATAGATATATGTATGTATATATATATATATATATATATATATATATATATATATATATACACACACACACTTTTCGATGCATGGAGAAATGAATTCTGCTTATGAAGTGGGGCAGGAGGAAAAGTTTTGTTGGAATTGAGGGGCACTCGTGGATCAACTGCCCCAGGTTCCTCGCTTCCTGGGCGCCCCTGCCTAACATACGCTGGTGAGGGAAGCCTTCGTTAATAAACATAATTAATTCTATTCAATTAATATTGTTTCTGTGAATGTTTATGCACAGACTATTGTGTTAATGGAAACTCTCAAACAATCGGCTGCATTGTAAGGATGGACCGTGTGACCGCGCACCTTCGGTATCACGTCGAAGTTTCAGAGAAAGAGTTCACACTGGTTTGGGCAAAATACTTTAAATTTGGTATTTAAATACTTCGCTAAAATGCTTTAAAAGTAAGTATTTAAATAGATACACAATATTAACGTGCTAAATATATACATATTTTAAATACTTCAAATACTGAAAATACTATAACTACATAATAATTTTGTATTATGTATTTTTATTGCAACAATATATTATAATTGTCAATTACAGTAAATTAGCCAGTCATACAAATTTCTGAACAATAACTACTGTAATGGATTGAAACCATAGGTATAAACATTTTCAAATGTAAAACACTATCAAACATTTGTCTAACACAAAGAAATGTAATTTCCTTTTAAAATGACTAATTTTTCAAACAAATCATCAGAAAATAAACCCCTAGTTGGCGAATGTGTAAATTCTACAAAAGAAAACAGTCATTCATCTGGATGAATATAAGCTAGTGTTATAATGAATAAACGCCTTTTTTATTGCCGGATAATAGCCCAGTATTTTTAATGATTTAAATGTATGATTTAAGAATGATGAGAATCCAAATTCAACAGATGAAAGGGTCTTTTATTTTGGTTTCATTGAGATGTATTTTCAAGAGGAATCAAACAAAAAACTATCCTCATTCTAAAATATCTTCTTCTTCGTCTGTATTTGAAGTATTTCTTTTTTTAAATACACTTACTTTATGTATTTAAATACATCTAAAAATGCCCAAAAAAGTAAAAAATTCACAATGTACCTAAAATACATATTTCAAATACAATTATTTAAATACTGCCCAACCCTGGGTTCACATATGAGCTAAAGGATGTCAGGTTATATACCTCGAGAATATTCGAAACACTCCGGACACTTCGTGCTTAAAAAAATCTATGTTCTGTCGCTTAAACTACTCTCTTAATTGTGGTAAAGTGATTTACAAGAAGTTTCTAATTGAATTTATAAAGAAGAGAGAAGTCCAGATTAAGTTATCATTCGAGATGTAGGCAGCTTGATCAAACTTATGAATACAACAGCGTTTACATTTTTTGATTGATTTACAAGAATACAAGTAGTTCACGAAACGTGGTAATTATATAATTTTCTTTTTTAACGTCAAAAAAAATTAAAGACTATGGCTGACGTACTTTGGGGATATGTGAAATTTGTACGCGTTTTCTTTAGCTCTAGGATCCCCACTCCAACTTTTATATATTTTAATTGAATGATAAATTCAGATAGAAAAGAGCGTTTTGGGCGCGAATTAATAAGAAAATGTTTGCTCAAGTGTAATGAAAACCATTTGCAGCGACTACAGATTTTATCTATTATCCCTCATTATGCCCATCGAAAATGGAATCGACTTAGAGCCGCGAGAACATGGTGAACGATTATTGGAATAACGACATTCCCCAAATAGCTTAAGAAAAAATGCGCAGATAGTGAAGCTATATGTATGTCCAGAAGCAAAATGAGAGAATCTGCATTTGCTCAAAGAATTGAAGACACTGGAAGAAAAACCTGATAAGAATAGGTTATTGATCCAGAAGCTGAATATCTTACAGGCATATTAATTGTTTCAGAAATACTGTACAAATAGTAACTAATACATTAAATATCATTGTAAAAATCAATATTATTTTCCTTTTCAATAATATTGTGACTAATAATATTTATAACTCTTATGGATAAATATGTGAAAATATAACTTATATGTTACATTGTACTGCATTGTTACGAAAGAATTATTGCACATGCACGCTTTCAAAACCATGAAAGATGTTGCAACATTCAACTGTCTCGTGATAGAAATCTATGCTATAAATACTACGTTGTATTTACACAGAACTTCGACATTTTTTGTATTCTTTTCTGCTGTTTGAATTTGGTTCAGAATCCAGAGGATAGGCGGATCATTGAGACCGTTCGAGAGAAATATGTCAAAGTACATACGAGAGCGTTTCCTTCGTCAAATCAGCACAAGAAAGGAGACGATTATCAATGCAACTAAGAAAATCATCAACTCAAAAATTTGCAACGTATTGTGGGATTATCATGAACAATTTATGAAACACAGGAATAATTTGATTACGAAGTAATGCCTGTTAGACTGATATTAATTAAAAAACGAGAGGGGGGAGGAGACTCGAAAGACGAAGCGTAGAGTAATAACATCCAGGGTCATTCACGCCCTGCTTATGCTAGGAAAAACAAACTTTCTTTCGCTATATACAGACCGTAAATGCGAAGCCAAATTACGCTATTCTTAAGGGTAAAAATTCGAATGGATTGCAATTGCAAAATTCGAGGCAATTTTCTTTTTCTAGTGGAGACTTTTTCGTTCAAAAACTAAACTGTTAATTTAAATACTTTTTTGTATACCAGCATTATAAACGACCTTTTCTGTTGCAAGAAATCGTTCATAATAGGGCATTTTACGGCACAAATACGTATTAGATTTTACGGCACGAATGATCATCACGTCATCACACATTCAGCTAATTGCACCGAGAGAATGGGAAGGGGTAGAGATAAAGGGAACAGCCGATTTCTTGCACAGATGTCAAATACCCGAGTCGTCACTAGAAAGTTGTTTTGCAAACTTTAGTTTGATTCTCTTATAAATGTATAATGCTGTTATACAAAAAATAGCCTACGCAACTCGTTTATAATGTTGCTTTATTGCATTCGTACATTTTTGAAAACTCGCTTCTGACGTCGCTCGTTTTCAAAACATGTACTCATGCAATAAAGCTTAACATTATAAACTAATTGCATAAACTACTATTATTTAATTAGTGAAATATTTTCACAAGTATTCATGCAATAAAGCTTAACATCACAAATAATGTCAGAGAAAACTTAGGAATTAACTGCTTGTACATTGAAAATAATAGTAATCGATTTCCTTGTAAAATGATAAAAATGCACACATTTGTTTACATATTATGTAAAAAGGTTTAAGTAAAATTAGTTATAAGCAATCATAAAGATATCGTGGTTCTGTATATTTTTCGGTTTTAAAGTTGTGGTAACAAACACATATATTTGTTTTACATATTTGAGAGATACCTTGAAGATCTGCTACTCCAGATGTCCGACATCTTAGCATATCCCAAGTCACTGGCTGCTCATTCCTCAGTCCCTGTAAATGAGGAAAGTCTGATGTCACTCGTGCGGACCCAACATCACTTAAGACACACACACACACACACACGCAAACGTGCGGACAAAACTACCAGAATAGTGAACGGAAGGTGATCTTCCGTCTACTGTTGTTTACTAGACAGTTTGTTATACCTTGGAATACAAAATTTATAACGAGGGAAAACTGAAATAGAAGTTCCGTCGTAAGGCGAGAAAGTAAAAAGTGAATCGCAATCACACCTTCATTCACAAACGGAAAAAGTGGTGAAATTCAAATAAAAGTAGTAGAGCAGCAAAGAATTTCAAGAGTTAATTGATTCATTATTTACTTTTTCCGAGTGATATTTCATTTGTTAATTTTGTAGCCAAGAAATGCTTTAATTGTACTATCCTTAAATAATGGAAACCAAATGGGGTGATCAGAGAAAAAAGATGTGGAAACAGAATACTTACATTCAACGGTGATACGACGGTGACGGCGTTTTGTCTCCTATAAAAAACTGCAAATCTCATCAACTATATCACTTTACTTTGTGTGTCTACTGGCAAGCAAGGAAACTACTGTCAGTGGTTTTAAAACACTCCAACAGGTGAAGCAGTAGGTCCAAGATACACAAATGTCTCCAGCACACCTCCCCTCTTCTGGGAGCAATAAATAACTCTTCTCACTTCTCTGGCACGTAGCAAACAGATCTCAGTCGTTCCTCAAGCCAACGGTGTCTTCGTTCTGAATGACACTCACCGAGTTGATACCTGATGCCCCCACAGCAGAACAGATTGGAATAACCTCTTCTCCCCTTCTGACAATCGGCACTTCGATTCCCCAGTGCTGCAGCCCCTGTTTTGCCTTAGGCGCCGGCAGTCACCCGCCAAGGTCACTGAAGGGTTCGCTGCGCATGCGCCCTCTAGACGACGGACGCCAACCTACAAACCGTAAATTTTAATACGAAACTCCGCAGACCAGTAACGTGTTTTTATAAATGGAAAAACATATGAAAATAATGCTCAGATAACATTTATTAAATCTGAAATTCAGTACAAAATTAATATAACGGTTTTATAAAATGTATTCAATTATTGAAGTATTTTACGACTACATAGTTTGATGTTGACGGGATATTCTATGTAACAAAATTCCGGGAAATTCTAAAGTAAACAAGTATTTTGATGTTGACGGGATATTTGTCACGTTAATGAAACAATGGTAATACTTTGCGTTCGGTTGTTTTTACGCATACAAACGGTCGTAAACATTTAAAAGGAAAATTCTACTCAATTGTTCATTTTTACTTGAAGATAAAACAAAGAGTTGTCCTGTATTTGTAGCCCTGATGGTGGAAATATACTATGCTGAAACGATGGCGAACTAACATTCTCGTTTAATATACCTGACTAACGTATCAAAATAATCGGTATTTATTATTCAACTAGTATAACAAAATCGTTGATGCTCATTTTGTGAAAAAGTTACAATTGACAATACTTTTTAATATATATTCATTGAAACGAAATAATTACAAAATGATTTTAACTTAATAAAGCATTGCATAACTTTATCATAAAATGTGATCCTATTTGTTTACAAAAACTTACTGATTTTTGTCTCAACCCCGCCGCTATTCAAGAGATGCCGTTTCTTTCAGTTGTTGAATTAAGCTCAAAATAAAATGACGGTGGGATAATTATTGTGCTAGATTTTTATCGGTATCAATAAAAGTAAATAATATTTGGATTTTTCCAAAGGACCACCACACTTTCCTCGCGGACCATCAGTGGATCTTTTGGCGGAAGACACACTAAAGTGTTGGAGTAGCGGTAACATCATCTTTTAAAATTCTATCTGGTCCCTACCATGAACCGTGGACAAATCGTCTCCAGAAACCGCGAGTTAGGAGAATCAAATCGGAGAACCAAAAGATGGGAATCTGTAAGCGAAGGATTGGTATGCTATGGTTTGTATAGTGAGGCTATGGTTTGCATAGTATTCTTGGGGCACTTTTTGTGGTTTAATTTCAGACTTGTTTTAATTGCATGCGTTTACCTACTTCCCCTTGCGATGCGACACCCGACGCCGCAAGATAGGAGAACGAGAGCGAATAGTGGGAGACGGGACCGGGGTCGTTTCTATTTCGCATTTTGGATCTGTGAGACTAACGTCGGGATTTTTTTTAATAATTGTCTTTTACTTTCGTCTGTTTGTGTGGTCTTTGTTTGCGCGTGGTTGCGCGACAGGTTTCTGGTCTCTTCCAAAATAATATTCTGAACGAAGAATGTAACTGAGAATAACCATATGTGAACATTTTTCTATTTTGGGCGCGAAAAGCATGTGGTGGTAGGTTTCTCTTACCAACTTAAAATATTTTTTTACAGAATATAGTAAAATAAATGTTAGAAACAATATTATTCCCACTCCTGCCTATAACTAAATTATTAAAGATTGAGATATTTTCTTCATGAAATCTGTATGAAAACGAAGATGTTAAAAATTTGTCATGTACAATGATCTGAAACGTACCTTTTCGCGTAATTTTGAGTCAAATTGTGGCAATTTTTAAAACATTCGTAAACGAAATTTTCCCGACACAATACGCATATTTTTCTTTTGTTTTTTTTGTTTTTTTCAAATGGAGCAAAATATGGAAAATAGCTGGTATATCTGATATTTATTCAAATCCCTGGAGTGAAATAGCAATAATTGAAAATGTTTTCGACTTCCCTACAACTGATTTATTAAAGATTGATATTTTTGTATTAATTCAATCTGTTTCTCAGTACTACAGTAAAACCCCATTAACACGAATTCCAAGGGATCCAAAAATTCCAAGGTATCCAAAAATTGCTATCCTTGTTTAATAAACGTCCCTATTACCGTAATCCCTTGCCGGGGCTGAAGTTGTATTCGTGTTACGGCAAAATTCGTATTAAGAGAGTTTCGTGCTAACGAGGGTTTACTGTATAACTTTTATAGATAATTTTATGTAAATGTGAAATTAATTTATCAAAATAAAAGTAGTTTTTGTGTAATTTAAAGTCATATCGTATGTTTTTGAAGCAATTACTGAATTATTAGTAGGATAGAATGTAAAATGTAATAAAATTAGGTAACCGTCACTAACAATAGAAGAAAGTCTACGCTGTTGTAGTTTTAGTACTTTAACATTGTTTTCAATAGAAGAGTATCAACGTTTTCTTTCAAACGTCCAACCAAATATCTGATTAAGATCGTTTGCATTTGGTTTCTACGTCGCCATTTCACCGTATCTCATGTGCAACCGCCGCGCCGTTTGCTCCCTCCTGGCTCGTACTCAGCCCGTCCGGCCTCCTCACTCCACCGCGCCCCCGCCGCTGCGCGCCCCACTCCTCCCCTTCCACTCCGGCGCGAGGGTGGGGAGGGGCGGCGCGGCGGGGAGCGGCGCAGAATTAATTGCCCGTAGTGTTATTACAGGCCGCCGCTTGTACAACGCATGTTGGCGACCGCATCCGTCCCGCCCCGCCGCTCCCCCTCCACTCCGACCCCTACCTCCCCCACTTCCCCTCGCGAGGTTACTCAGGCCGCGCTTTCCGCCGTCTTCATCGTCCCCTCCGCTGTCTTCCTCCGCTCCGCTCCCTATCACCACGTGCTTCGCCCTCTCTCCGGTTACACCGGACCGTCTCACCATTCAGTAAAAATGTACATCCTTCGTCTACGGTCTCACGCTCCTCGAGTGCAATTTTTCTAACCGTACCTCTGGCAGGTATCAGCTGTTTTGATGGTTTCATCCAATCGGGAGCTTACATGTCGTTACAGTGACGCCACTGTGGTGACATTCAAGCTCCCGATTGGAAGAAACAGTGAGCAGCTGATACATGACAGAGGTAAAGTTCAATAAATCGCAGTATAGTTTATCGCCGTCAACTGTTCCTCACCTTTCCCCACCGTTATATCTTCTACCTCTTCGTCGCCCACTTCGTCTATACTTCGTCTTTCTCTCTGTAGCTGGCGTCACTATCTTCAATGCTTTTGCGTTGTTTTCTTCTCCGCTTCTGCCATTCTTCTCGGCGGCGCTTCGTACGTTCATTTCACCAACCTGTCAAACCACGTCAAGTAACTTCTCGCAAAGACTGTCAAGGGCCAGTTATCCATTGACGTACCGCCACTCGGGAATAATTTGTACAATCCTTACTTTTGAATCTGGTACCAATTTCTCTCGACGCGACGCCCACGAGCTCTGGTAAGCTCGTTACTTTGCTCGCGACCTTGACATGGCTGTTCTAGGATTGTCATCTTCTTCGCGCCGAGACTGGCTCACGCCTTGTTCCTGAGGTACTTCTGAAATGAACCGTCACCACTACCGTCGCCACTGCGTCGGTTCCCGCCCTCCACCTGCCTTTCCTATACACTTCACATTCAATTTCCCGCTCTCGCCGCCTCCGCCATTTTCAGTGCTTCTGGCATTTGTCCGCTTCTCCTTCTGATATTTGCCCCATCTCACTAACACTCACATACACATGCACACACACTTACTCATATACCCGCTCGCGCACCCTCATGACTTATATCTAGGTTTTCACTTGTTCTCTGATATTAATTTTCTTTTATAATCAGCTGTGATTGCCTTCTGCCGCTGTCTATACTGCGATTTTCGTAACTTTTGTCCCTGACAAGAATCAGCTCTTCACGGTTTCATCCAATCGGGAGCTTGAACGTCACCATAGTGACGTCACTGTCGCGAATTATAAGCTCCCGATTGGATGGAAGCGAAACAGCTGATTCCTGCCAGGGACAAAAGTTACGAAATTCGGAGTATAACAATACGCCGTACTGAAACGGAAGTCGTTCAGCGCAACTGGAGCACTTGCAACATCTGCAGCCCTGATCCTCACTAGTGGGCGGTGATGCCGTGCCGCTGATAATTTTATTACTTAAATGTTAAACCATAAACTAGCTTCAGAATGAACCCCTGCTTAGGTGGCACAGGGCATCAACTAATGTCAATGCAGTGCCTCCGATCGGGAGGTCCTAGGATTCAAATCCCGATGGCCACGGTGGCAGGATTTCCGACACTAGCTTCGCAGCTACGTTAAATTCAGCCGCTGTTTGGCGGAGAATTGTAGCGGCCGGCTGCTCTGTTCGGTAGTATTCCGTGCTTTCTCCGATCAACACCAGGTGAATGCTGAACCCTAACAAACGGGCCACGGACCGTGCTTGATCTTTCCTTCCTCTTTCTTGTCCTATCCCACCTCTTACTTACACACACACACACACACACACATACTTACATGCACTACTCTATCACACATGTCGAGTGACCGGTTCAAGGGATTAGTGTTTGTTCCGGTTGGAGGATGGTTTATACCCGGTTGGGGAAAAACCCGCTAGCCTACGGGAGGTCGGCGCCGGATCTCTCCATTCAAGTGAGGCCAAATCACCACCACCTCGTGAACAGAACCATGGTCTGTCGGTCCCGTGGCCGAGATCGCTAAAGCAGTAGTGCCGTAGTGGTCTTGGACCGTGGGGTCGCGGGTTCGAGTCCTGCCTCGGGCATGGTTGTTTGTGTTCGTCCTTTCACCCCGTATCATCATCATATCGTGTCATCATGTCATAACGTTACATCCAATAGTGTTCGCTAATGACTGAGTAATAGATGCGACCTTAAATAACAAAAAAACATGCTCTACACTTATGCGACTAATGTCCCTAGTACGTGACGCGCCCGGAATCAATAATCAATCAATCAATTCAGAACAATCGGTTTCTCTACGTGCATTTTTCCACACCCGCTACTAGTAGTCACGTAGTCTGTGAGTGCGTTCTTTTTTCTGCAGGCCGCCGGCTCAGCTCCTGAGCGCTTTACACGCGTTCGGATTGTTTTGTTTGTTCGACTGCAGTAATTATGAAGTCATGATCTCCATGACCCCACAAAGGCCAATCATTTGGGGACAAACACGACAAACGTTCATTAAGGGAAATAATGTGATACCAGTGACACTCTTTCCATACCAACATTAGAAAAAGTAACGCCGAAGTCTGTCATGTCTTGAAACTTGTTTGATAATGCGAATGCTCTTGGCTGTCCGCGTAACGCTGCGTCGAAGGCTGCTATGCCAAAGAGGCAATACAGCCTTCAACACGGTGTCACCCGGAGAGAAAACAGCATTTGCATGACTAGTCGCGGAAGCCTTCGACATCAACGATTTACTCGTAATAGTGGCATCGTTACTATCAAGCAATTGCAACATTCCTTCTCCACCCAACATCAACAGATCCGTCGCCTCTTCCGCTCCTATCTCCGCTATCGTTAGCAACTACATCTGATTGCGGCATTTGCCGCAAAAGGCTCTGTGATCGCTTACGTCATCTTCCTGCATTGCCCTATCTCCAGTTCTTTCCATATTTGTCTCCCCAGTCGGTCACTGCTCGATCCGTGCACATTGCATCCTGGATTTACTTTTATTTTTACTGCTGACGCTCCAATGACATCTCCTCTGCTTCTGATCTGTGTCGCTTCTACTTTTGGCTCCATTGCTAACATCTCAGATAACTTTGCCACTGACGCCTCTTTTACATCTTTGCTATTTTACAGGGTGTCCGGGGAGGAAACGTCGAAACTTCCAAAATAAGCTCGTAAGACAATTCTAAGCATATTTTGTCTAATAAACTACGAGGATATTCCGAATGGTTGAGCCGCAATAAGCACTCAAAAGTTGGTTTGAAAAAATGATTTCTAGGCAAAAATTTGCATAATGAAAGCATAGAAACACTCCAGTAATATGTAAATTGTTTATTATTTACAAAAGAAATTAATGTATTTGTTCAGAAAGAAAAATAAGGCGGAGAAAAATAGGAAGAGTGTGGGGTATTGTATGCGAGAGTTCTCGCACGGGTACGCTAGTAAATACATAAATTAATATTCGGAACGATTTGGCAGGCGTATCAACGCAACTGTAACTCTTCTACGAGTAATCTCTATCGACGTCTCTCCTCAGTTCCCTCCACCAGTCTTGCTACATGATTCTGCCGCTTGCAATTACCTCTGCTCTCTCCATCGCCGTCTTCGTCGCCGCCTCTGCTCCGCTCTTTGTGCTCCTTCACGGCCTGCGCTTTGCCCTCGAAGCTCCTTCGTAAAATCTTAAAACGCGAACATTAGCGGTCCGCTTCGTAATGGGCCTGCGGCGCCCTGATAGCAGCAGCTTGCGCGCGCATTAACTACACACATCATGTTCAGAGCTCCTTGAATACACGCCACGCTACAATTCTTCTGAAAAAATCTTTTGTGGAAGTTTGTGCTTCATTTCCTATGCTTAAAATAAACTTACATGTTGTGTGTGAGAGGGGGTTTAAAAAGTATTGTGGACTCTTAAGATTCGGATAAGACAAGAAGTTTTGTCATTTTCATGCGTTATGCGTGACATGGCATGGAAGATTTATTTTGTTCAAATAAAACATTCAAGGTCAAGTGTGTTCCGTTCATGTGAATTCATCATATGAAGGGTTTCAAGAAGAAACACACCTGCCACAGTAAGCCTCTGACTACTTGAAAAATTAAAAATTTCGATTTTAGTCCAAGTGAGTCTAATCTTGTTACTGCTCCAAGCCTTTTAAAAATATGAAAAAATCTTATATAGTAACAAGCTAATCTACATTTGCACCAAAATCGAGTTATTAGTATTTATTAGTAACGGGAGGCATGTTTTGGCGGGGAGCGTTACTTTGTAACTGTTCCAAGTGCTTCATATTATTAGGGTAGGTTGTTTTGTGACTGCATATTATTCAGTGGCACATTTGTAAGTTTTCATGATCAATATTCTCACTTTTCTAAACTACTTATTTTACTGTTCAATATTTCTAACGATTTGCAATAGAATTCATTATTTCCTATTAGTGCACATGTCAGACAATAATGGAGAACCCTAGAGATGTACTATACAGCCACTAGGGCTAAGAAAGCTGCCGTAATTGTTTTGAAAACTAATGTGGAAGGAGATGCATTTCTTATTAAGAAACCTTTTGAAATAAGATAGATTTGAGTTTTGATAACGAGAAAGAAAAATGAGAATAAGAAAGTCAATTTGACGATGTCATCTACTCTAAGGTCTATCAATAAGAAATTATAAGATTTTGCCAGACTAGCAATAAATTTTAATAACATATAAGTTACTTCCTGTGTATGTTATCATACCAGCCATGATTGGGAAAAGTTTTAGAGTTAATAAAATAATCTTCTTGCTATTGTAAACTGTACTGTTTATATAAATTCAAATAAAGAATGTTTAAAATACTGAAAAGTCGCTTAGAACCTTGGGTCAATACGACTATAATAAATAAAAAATTCAAACCGTCATTTCATTGTTTTCATTATTAATTTGCAATTCGATGAACAGTTAAATAGTGTAAAATTTTAGTAAAACAAGAAGTAAACTAGGGAGTCTTTTGTGTAGTTTATGGTTAATACAATAACTAAAATAATGCAAGAAACTATCTTTACTTGAAAGTTTTTACGAGCTGAAACAAATAATAAGCTGAAACAAACAAAACCATAAAATATCTTTCATAATAAACATTGTGCAAAAAAATATATAGCTATTCGTCCATAAATTTTGTAATGAACTGAAGTGTTAAAAGCATTTAAGTAACGATCAATAAAGTCAATTTCATTTTCATCAGACTGTTAAAGTTTTATCACCTTAAAAGGTTAAATATCTAAGAGGCCAAATACATGATAAGTCATGAAAATGTATCTCCTTGGTACCGAGTGTATGAGCTCTCCTTGCTTTGTGATAAAAAAGGTTCAGCTATTTCATTATTTTCATTATTAATTACTAATAGAATAGAAAAAAATAGGAGTGAAATTTTAGTGAAAGAAGAAGTACACTTCGGAGACTTAAGTGTAGTTTATGGTTAAAACAATCGTTAAAACTTACAAAAAACTATCTTTACTTCTTCTGAGACAAAACATTAAAATATCTTCCATAATGAACATTATGCAAAAAAAAAATATAGCTATTATACCATAAGTTTTGTAATGTAGTGAAGTGTTAAAACATGCATTTTCGTAATGATCAATAAAGACCATTTTATTTTCATCCGACTGTTAAAGTTTAATCCCCTTAAAAGATTAAATATACAAGAGGATAAATATACGATAAGTGATGAAAATGCTTCTCCTAGCACGAAGCGAATGAGCTCTACCTCCACGCACGGACTGCGAGACGCCGTGGCGCGCAGCTTGTTGGTGGAGACAGTGGTGGTTGTTGGCGGAGACATCGTCGTCGTCGTCGTCGTCGGCGGCGGCGGCGGCGGCGGCGGCATCGGCCAGTCCCCCTAATTGCGCTCTCCCCCCTCCCTCCCCCTCTCCTTTCACCCCCGCCCGGCCCTGCTCCGCCCTGCCCTCTGGCGGCGGTGGCCGCGCCCTAGGACGCTCGTACGCAATCTCGCTTTATGCTCCCTGTATCCTTTTATGGCGGCAGTTTAACGTCCAAACAAGATGAAAACGACGCGCGCAACATGACGTAAATAGACACCCGCTCTTTTCTCCCTTCCCAGTGGCTGCTGGGGCTTCATCCCCCCACCCCACCCCACCCCACCGCGCCGCCACCGGCTCGATGCTCTGCTGCCACAGCTACTGCTGCCGACGGAAAACCCTATGCCTCCGCCGCCATTGTTGTTGCATCAGGAGGTCGTGCTTTCAGACGGCAGACATGCAGAGGACTTTTCGCGGCCAATGTTTTACGTCGGGGGGAAATAAACGAAGGGGCATTTCAACCAAAAACTCCATCGGAGCTGGACGCATGCGTGATATTTCATACTGATGATAAGTTCTAATTCCACAAGTATTAGGAAGTAATATCCAACTTGAAGCATTCGACTCCTAAATAAAATATCAATATTCAATACTTTAATCACAAGTTCTACCCATCGGATACTGTTACATCACCTTAAAAGATTAAAAATAACTATATAGTGATAGTAGAATTTGCGGTTCATCACATCAAACCAATCTTACAAAAAACATCGTGTAACTAGTGGTACTCCAACAGCACATACTTTCCCGTGTTATCCGAAACAGCTACGTAGGATTGAAATATTGCACTTTCTGCGCTACTAACATCTTGGCTACGATTTGAAAACGTCCAATTCAATCAAGAAGCGAACAACCCACTGTTTCCATCACAGTGTTGACAAAACTCTGTGAATTCTACTACTGAATAAAATATAATATAAAAGTTTTGTAAACTTGTGTCGGAAAAAGAAGCCTGATACAATACAGCTACATCAAGTCACAACAATCACTTGAAATTCACGACAGTGAAACGGAATTCCATTGCTGCATTCCCTGCCTTGTCGATACTCCCTTAAAGAGCTAGCAATTTTTATTTGAAATATTTCAAAACAAATAATTTCTAAAAGATTAATGTGTAAATGTATAACAAAAGGTCGAATGTAAGAAACGAACAAAGAAATAATACGCAAAATTGCACATTCTAATTTACGACGCAACCGTCTGTCTGAAGCGCAGTAAATTTGCAACGGACTATTATGGTTGTCACGAAATCATAGAAAAACTACTGGTATTTTCAAAAAATTAAGAATGACCTTATTTGAACACCGAGTTTTGATAAATACATTTGACTGGGAAAACCAGCTCCCATCTACCACCGCCCAAAGTAAATTTTTTTTACATTTTCTAAATTATTCGGTTTCCTAATTGTACAACGCAAAGATTACGTTTATGATATTAAAGAACACAAAACGCTCGTCCTAAATGGCAATTTTCTTTCAAAAATCTGTAGAGATTTTTAAGTAAAT
Source organism: Acheta domesticus (assembly GCA_031308135.1). Classification (NCBI taxonomy): domain Eukaryota; kingdom Metazoa; phylum Arthropoda; class Insecta; order Orthoptera; family Gryllidae; genus Acheta; species Acheta domesticus. The sequence goes on along the minus strand of JAHLJT010000631.1, from coordinate 18,134,094 downwards.
GGCGTTTAAGCGCTACTCAAAATGCAAAATTTGAAGCTCTTTTTCACAGAAAAGTTTTGAGTTTTCAAGAACCTTCATTTCAAGTCATTTAAAGCACCTGCACTCATAAATATGAAAAAGTTTACAAATTTCTGGTAATGTGCATATTAAAGATGTGAGAAATCTTTCATTTATAATCAAATATTACATTTGTGTACTTTCTGGAAAACAAAAAAAATACCTCAAATTGAACTTTACGTCATATTAAAGTGTGCCGTAAACGGTGCCTTATCCTTATTTTATTAATGCTTATACTTATGCAAATGTTCGTAGCTACCATTAATATCATTTAATTAATTACAACAAAGCTAGTCACGAGCATAGGACAAAACACTCTGAACCATTGCAGGAAATTTATAGGATAGTGGGGTGTGAAGCCGCCACTAAAGGATACGAGAGCATACGGTGCATATGAGAATTGCAGGATATTACTACGTGACAATAAAACATAAGATATTAATATTAAAAGCTACCAGCAATTGCGTTTGGATTTTTTCATATTCTATTTTCTTTGAATAATTTCTCCTTTGTTGACTAACTTCCTCAGTAGCGTATTTCATGAAATACATGCAACACGTACAAAACCAAAACCAAAACAAGTATAAAGAAAAACACTTAAAACAACAAAAACATTTATCTCTCACACAAACTTAACATTTCAAAAACCATTCACTCTGCGCGCATTTAATCCTTAGAATGGGCTTTTATAATTATTGCTGCTTAATTCTCATTGCAACACTTTTCCAGTTTTTAAATAAAAGTAATAAACAGAGCTTAGATTTGATATAAATTCTCTGCTGCCAGACAATCGAAACTAAAGAATATTATCTCTCTTGCTTTCCCAGCCTAATAAAACAGAACACGGAAGAAGCCGCTCGTTGGTCTACGAGTATGATTCTCGTTTGGGTGCGAGAGGTCCCGGGTTCAAATCCCGGACGAGCCCGTCGTTTTACAACCGAAGTATCATTTGTCTTTACAATCTCAAGTATCACTGTAGGCCCAGTAATTTCAGATTTATACTGCTTTCCTAGCCTCGAGTAGACAATGGAAGGGACGCCACGGTAAGCGGCTTGTTGGTCTAGGGGTATGATTCTCGTTTGGGTGCGAGAGGTCCCGGGTTCAAATCCCGGACGAGCCCGTCGTCTTACAACCGAAGTATCATTTGTCTTTACAATCTCAAGTATCACTGTAGGCCCAGTAACTTCAGATTTATACTGCTTTCCTAGCCTCGAGTAGACAATGGAAGGGACGCCACGGTAAGCGGCTTGTTGGTCTAGGGGTATGATTCTCGCTTCGGGTGCGAGAGGTCCCGGGTTCAAATCCCGGACGAGCCCGTCGTTTTACATTCGAAGTATCATTTGTCTTTACAATCTCAAGTACAACAGTAGCCCGAGTAAATTCAGATATATACTGCTTTCCTAGCCTCGAGGACACAATGGAAGGGACACCACGGCCAGCGGCTCGTTGGTATAGGGGTATGATTCTCGCTTTCGGTGCGAGAGGTCCCGGGTTTAAATCCCGGACGAGCCCCTCGTTTTACAATAGAAGTATCATTTGTATTTACACTCTCAAGTATAACAGTAGGCCGAGTAAATTTAGATTTATACTGCTTTCCTAGCCTCCAGTAGACAATGGAAGGGACGCCACGGCCAGCGGCTCATTGGCCCAGGGTTATGATTCTCCGAGTGAATTTAGATTTATACTGCTTTCCTAGCCTCCAGTAGACAATGGAAGGGACGCCACGGCCAGCGGCTCATTGGCCCAGGGTTATGATTCTCGCTTTGGGTGCGAGAGGACCCGGTTTCAAATCCCGGTCGAGCCCGTCGTTTTACAACCGAAGTATCATATGTCCTTATGGTCTCTCGTACCACGCCAGGTCGAGTAAATTCTGATTTATACTGCTTTCCTAGCCTATAGTAGAGTATGGATGAGAGGACACACAATCGGCTTGTTGGTCTAGGGGTATGATTCTCGCTTTGGGTGCTAAAGGTCTCGGGTTCAAATCCCGGACGAGACCGTCGTTTTACAATCGAAGTATCATTTGTCTTTACAATCACAAGTATCACTGTAGGCCGAGTAAGTTTAGATTTATACTGCTTTCCTAGCCTCGAATAGACAATGGAAGGGACGCCACTGCTAGCGGCTCGTTGGTCTAGGGGTATGATTTATTCTGCTTCGGGTGCGAGAGGTCCCGGGTTCAAATCCTGGACGCGTCTGCCGTTTTACAATCGAAGTATCATTTGTCTTTACAAACTCAATTATCACTGTAGGCCGATTAAATTTAGATTTATACTGCTTTCCTAGCCTCGAATAGACAATGGAAGGGACGCCACTGCTAGCGGCTCGTTGGTCTAGGGGTATGATTTATTCCGCTTCGGGTGCGAGAGTTCCCGGGTTCAAATCCTGGACGCGTCTGCCGTTTTACAATCGAAGTATCATTTGTCTTTACAAAATCAATTATCACTGTAGGCCGATTAAATTTAGATTTATACTGCTTTCCTAGCCTCGAATAGACAATGGAAGGGACGCCACTGCAAGCGGCTCGTTGGTCTAGGGGTATGATTCTCGCTTCGGGTGCGAGAGGTCCCGGGTTCAAATCCCGGACGAGCCCGTCGTTTTACAATCGAAGTATCATTTGTCTTTACAAACTCAATTATCACTGTAGGCCGATTAAATTTAGATTTATACTGCTTTCCTAGCCTCGAATAGACAATGGAAGGGACGCCACTGCTAGCGGCTCGTTGGTCTAGGGGTATGATTTATTCTGCTTCGGGTGCGAGAGTTCCCGGGTTCAAATCCTGGACGCGTCTGCCGTTTTACAATCGAAGTATCATTTGTCTTTACAAACTCAATTATCACTGTAGGCCGATTAAATTTAGATTTATACTGCTTTCCTAGCCTCGAATAGACAATGGAAGGGACGCCACTGCTAGCGGCTCGTTGGTCTAGGGGTATGATTTATTCTGCTTCGGGTGCGAGAGTTCCCGGGTTCAAATCCTGGACGCGTCTGCCGTTTTACAATCGAAGTATCATTTGTCTTTACAAACTCAATTATCACTGTAGGCCGATTAAATTTAGATTTATACTGCTTTCCTAGCCTGGAATAGACAATGGAAGGGCGCCACTGCTAGCGGCTCGTTGGTCTAGGGGTATGATTTATTCTGCTTCGGGTGCGAGAGTTCCCGGGTTCAAATCCTGGACGCGTCTGCCGTTTTACAATCGAAGTATCATTTGTCTTTACAAACTCAATTATCACTGTAGGGCGATTAAATTTAGATTTATTCTGCTTTCCTAGCCTCGAGTAGACAATGGAAGGGACACTACGGCAAGCGGCTCGTTGGTCTAGGGGTATGATTCTCGCTTCGGGTGCGAGAGGTCCCGGGTTCAAATCCCGGATGAGCCCGCTGTTTTACAATCGAAGTATCATTTGTCTTTACAATCTCAAGTATCACTGTAGGCCGTGTAAATTTAGATTTATACTGCTTTCCTAGCCTATAGTAGAGTATGGATGAGAGGACACACAATCGGCTTGTTGGTCTAGGGGTACGATTCTCGCTTTGGGTGCGAGAGGTCCCGGGTTCAAATCCCAGACGAGACCCTCGTTTTACAATAGAAGTATCATTTGTCTTTACAAACTCAAGTATCACTGTAGGCCGATTAAATTTAGATTTATACTGCTTTCCTAGCCGCGAGTAGACAATGGAAGGGACACCACGGAAAGCGGCTCGTTGGTCTAGGGGTATGATTTATTCTGCTTCGGGTGCGAGAGGTCCCGGGTTCAAATCCTGGACGCGTCTGCCGTTTTACAATCGAAGTATCATTTGTCTTTACAAACTCAATTATCACTGTAGGGCGATTAAATTTAGATTTATTCTGCTTTCCTAGCCTCGAGTAGACAATGGAAGGGCCACTACGGCAAGCGGCTCGTTGGTCTAGGGGTATGATTCTCGCTTCGGGTGCGAGAGGTCCCGGGTTCAAATCCCGGACGAGCCCGCTGTTTTACAATCGAAGTATCATTTGTCTTTACAATCTCAAGTATCACTGTAGGCCGAGTAAATTTAGATTTATACTGCTTTCCTATCCTCGAGTAGACAATGGAAGGGACGCAACGGCAAGCGGCTCGTTGGTCTAGGGGTATGATTCTTGCTTTGGGTGCTAGAGGTCCCGGGTTCAAAACCCGGACGAGCTCGTCGTTTTACAATCGAAGTATCATTTGTCTTTACAAACTCAATTATCACTGTAGGCCGATTAAATTTAGATTTATTCTGCTTTCCTAGCCTCGAGTAGACAATGGAAGGGACACTGCGGCAAGCGGCTCGTTGGTCTAGGGGTATGATTCTCGCTTCGGGTGCGAGTTGTCCCGGGTTCAAATCCCGGACGAGCCCGCTGTTTTACAATCGAAGTATCATTTGTCTTTACAATCTCAAGTATCACTGTAGGCCGAGTAAATTGAGATTTATACTGCTTTCCTAGCCTCCAGTAGACAATGGAAGGGACGCAACGGCCAGCGGCTCATTGGCCCAGGGTTATGATTCTCCGAGTAAATTCAGATTTATACTGCTTTCCTAGCCTGCAGTAGACAATGGAAGGGACGCCACGGCCAGCGGCTCATTGGCCCAGGGTTATGATTCTCGCTTTGGGTGCGAGAGGACCCGGTTTCAAATCCCGGTCGAGCCCGTCGTTTTACAACCGAAGTATCATATGTCCTTATGGTCTCTCGTACCACGCCAGGTCGAGTAAATTCTGATTTATACTGCTTTCCTACCCTCTAGTAGAGAATGGAAGAGAGGACACGCAAGCGGCTCGTTGGTCTAGGGGTATGATTCTCGCTTTGGGTGCGAGAGGTCCCGGGTTCAAATCCCGGACGAGCCCGCCGTTTTACAATCGAAGTATCATTTGTCTTTACAATCTCAAGTATTACTGAAGGCCGATTAAATTTAGATTTATTCTGCTTTCCTAGCTTCGGGTAGACAATGGAAAAGACACCACGGCAAGCGGCTCGTTGGCCTAGAGGTATGATTCCCGCTTTGGGTGCTAGAGGTCCCGGGTTCAAATCCAGTTCCGGAACTACTATTATCGAAAACGAAACTTGGCCTGTTATCAGTGTGCGCCGGCCGTGTCGAATAAATGCTGGAGGCGTCATAGGAGCTCTCGCCACCTTTTAGTATAGCTCAAATTGGAGGCTGTCTGGTGGTATGTCTTGTTGAATAAGGCAAAATATTTCTGCGATTTGCGAGATTTGTGCGTTGACCAATGCACACGCAATCTAGTGGCACCTGTAATTTTTGTAGATAGCCTTCGGCTTTTGACATGTAAAAGATAAAAATAATGAAAAAATAACATCTATGTCGAATATTTATTTCGCCTTTTAATGTAAATTTATTTTAAGACATATTTAACTTTCTAAGCTTTTTTCTTGAAATGATTCTAGTCGAAGCTTTGTGAATTTGAAAAAGATTCTTCAAAATTTGGGGGTACTTTATATGAAGCCCCCCGGGGATTTTCAACATTTTCTCAAAAACGGCTCCAAATTTTTTCTTTAAACTTCTTGTATGACTAGAGGAAAATACACTTATTAACATGGCATAGGTCCGATTTTCACGTACTGCTCTGAATTTTCGAAAATTGTGAAAGTTTGAATTTTTTTCGGCGTCTTTCTCCAACTACAAAATTGAAGATAGAGATTTTTTCTTCAAATAAAATTTGTTCTGCATATTGAGTTCTTTAATAAAGGACATGTAATTGTTTTTCACAATTTTGGTAGTTTTCGTGCAATATTGCGTGCAATATGTGCAATTTTAAAAAATTACAAAAACAAAATTTTCTCAAAAACGGCTCCAAATTTTTCTTTAAACTTTAGGTAGGGATAGTTGTAAATGTACTCTATCAATGACATAAAAGCCATTTTGGTCTATCGGTTGGTTTTTTCAAAAATTACAAAAATGTAAAATTTTTTTACTTGTCTCTCACGTCGTTAATATTTACATCGGCAATTTTTTGACATTATTATATTTACGAGTATATATGCTTTAAATAATGTCAAGTAAAGTTTCCGTAAACCGGTAGTAAACACTACCGTTTTCTGTGAAAAGTAGCTCAAATTTCGGCATTTTCAGAAATGCTCAAACGCCATTTTCTCGTATATGGCTGCAATGTTTTTCTTGAAACTTTTGTAACGGATAGTGCTAATTACACTCATTAGTATAGCGTGAAGTTTATTATGATTTTTTTTGTTTTTTTTTAAAAAATTATATAAATGTAAATTTTTTGAAAGATCTCTCACATCTTTAATATGCACATTACCCGCAATTTGTAAAGATGATTATATTTGTGAGTGTAAGTGCTTCAAATAACTTCAAATAAAGTATTTTGAAAACTCAAAAATTTTCTGTGAAAATGAGCTTCAAATTTCGCATTTTTAGTAGTGCTAAAACGCCATTTTCTCTTAAACGGCACATAATTTTTAAAAGAAAATTGCCATTTACGGCTAGGTTTTTGTGTTCTTTAATATTCTAAAATTAATGTTTCTGTTCTACTAATAGGAAACCGAAAAATTAAGAAAATGACAAAAAAATATACTTTTGGCGATGATAGATTGTAGCTGGCAAGAAAGAAAGAGTATGTGGCAATTCCGAATAGCTAGCGAAGACCCAGGAAAATAGAAAACTAATACTCGAAAGTCTGTGCCATTCTGTAGCACCACTAGTTTATCTAGATCTAGACCGATTAATTCTTTACACAAAGAAAAGTAGTGGTGGGTCGTAGGTGACCGGTGAGTCATGGGGGGGGTAGCGCTGGCCTCAGATTCGCATTGGAAACCACTGGCTTTGATTGATTGATGTTTCCGGGCGCGTCAACTACTTCGGTCATTGGTGCCGTCAGAGTAGTGCGTGTTTTTCCTCGGGAGGTGGCGATGAACTTTTCCCCGCTGGATGGCGAGATCTGTCGTCGACTAGGGGGGTTTCCCCTCAACCAAGTATCTCACACCCGTAGGGCACCGCCCCAGCCGGGAGCTGTAAGCTCCCGACCGGTCTCCCGGCAAGTGTGGTAGCGTAGTGCATGTTACATACAGACGACTGAATTCGACCTAGCTGATAAGCTAGTGTCCGAAAATCCTGCCGCGTCGGGACTCGAACCTAGGACCTCCCGGTCAGAGGGTCTGCGGTGACATCAGGTAGATGCACTGAGCTATCTCTCCCGGTGCAACCACTCAGGGGGCTAGTCGATTACCCCGACTTCTGGCGTTAATATCTCAACGTCCTACGTGCCCTTCAGGAAGGTAAAGGAAATAGAAGGAAGGTTTTGTTTGTTGAATAATGCGTTAGATCTCTTTCGTATGCCAGTGAAAGAATTAAAGTCAATTAAAACATTTATTTTTATCATTTCTAGGATTACAATAAATTAAAACCTTTTTCTATGGCGCAAAATTTTATAAATTTATTAATTTTCCCTCATTTTATGTGGTGTATAAATGTAGTATATTACAATTAATTATGTATTTCGAATTTCTGAAAACTCTAACCATGTATGGCGATAGGGCAAGAAGATGAAAAGGCTGTTTTGCAGTGGGCACCGTTGTTTGGCCGCCAAATTTTTCAATTCAGGGGCCATGGCGGCTTACTGTTACACAAAAATTGTGCTCAGTAACGAAAGGACGTTTTCACGCAGGGAAGAATACTACCCATTTCAGTGTTGATTCGCAAATGCGTTTTATTATGTAATGATGAAATTAAAATAAAATGTTATTTGTTTTTAATAAATATGCCTTACATTCGAAAGTGTAAGAAACGTAAATGACATAACATTAGGCATGAAATGAATTGTTTTTCCCTTAACAAAGATCTCAAGTATCACGCTAGGCCGAGTACTTTCAGGTTTATACTGCTTTCCTAGCGTGGAGTAGAGAATGGAGGCGACAGTACCGCAAGCGGCTCATTGGTCTAGGGGTATGGGCTTAGGGTGCGAGAGGTCCCAGGTTCAAATCCCGGACGAGCCCGTTGTTTTACAATCGAAGTAACATCTCTCCTTCCGCTCTCAAGTACCACGCTAGCCCGAGAAAATTCAGGTTTATACTGCTCTCCTAGCCTCGAATAGAGAATGAAAAGGACCCCAGAACAAGCGGCTCGTTGGTCTAGGGGTATGATTCTCGCTTTGGGGTGTGAGAGGTCCCGGGTTGAAATCCCGGACGAGCCCGTTGTTTTACAATCGAAGTAACATCTCTCCTTCCGCTCTCAAGTACCACGCTAGGCCGAGTAAATTCAGGTTTATACTGCTCTCCTAGCCTCGAATAGAGAATGAAACCGACCACAGAACAAGCGGCTCGTTGGTCTAGAGGTATGATTCTCGCTTTGGGTGTGAGAGGTCCCGGGTTCAAATCCCGGACGAGCCCGCTGTTTTACAATCGAAGTAACATCTCTCCTTCCGCTCTCAACTACCACGCTAGGCCGAGTAAATTCAGGTTCTTACTGCTTTCCTAGCCTCGAATAGAGAATTAAACCGGCCCCCAGAACAAGCGGCTCATTGGTCTAGGGTATGATTCTCGCTTTGGGTGCGAGAGGTCCCGGGTTCAAATCCCGGACGAGCCCGTTGTTTTACAATCGAAGTAACATCTCTCCTTCCGCTCTCAAGTACCACGCTAGGCCGAGTAAATTCAGGTTTTTACTGCTTTCCTAGCCTCGAATAGAGAATGAAACCGACCGCAGAACAAGCGGCTCGTTGGTCTAGGAATATGATTCTCGCTTTGGGTGCGAAATGTCCGGGGTTCAAATCCCGGACGAGCCCGTTGTTTTACAATCGAAGTAACATCTCTCTTTCCGCTCTCAAGTACCACGCTAGGCCGAGTAAATTCAGGTTTATACTGCTTTCCTAGCCTCGAATAGAGAATGAAACCGACCACAGAACAAGCGGCTCGTTTGTCTAGGGGTATGATTCTCGCTTTGGGTGTGAGAGGTCCCGGGTTTCAAATCCCGGACGAGCCCGTTGTTTTACAATCGAAGTAACATCTCTCCTTCCGCTCTCAAGTACCACGCTAGGCCGAGTAAATTCAGGTTTATACTGCTTTCCTAGCCTCGAATAGAGAATGAAACCGACCACAGAACAAGCGGCTCGTTGGTCTAGGGGTATGATTCTCGCTTTGGGTGTGAGAGGTCCCGGGTTCAAATCCCGGACGAGCCCGTTGTTTTACAATCGAAGTAACATCTCTCCTTCCGTTCTCAAGTACCACGCTAGGCCGAGTAAATTCAGGTTTATACTGCTTTCCTAGCCTCGAATAGAGAATGAAACCGACCACAGAACAAGCGGCTCGTTGGTCTAGGGGTATGATTCTCGCTTTGGGTGTGAGAGGTCCCGGGTTCAAATCCCGGACGAGCCCGTTGTTTTACAATCGAAGTAACATCTCTCCTTCCGCCTCTCAAGTACCACGCTAGGCCGAGTAAATTCAGGTTTATACTGCATTCCTAGCCTCGAATAGAGAATGAAACCGACCACAGAACAAGCGGCTCGTTGGTCTAGGGGTATGATTCTCGCTTTGGGTGTGAGAGGGTCCCGGGTTCAAATCCCGGACGAGCCCGTTGTTTTACAATCGAAGTAACATCTCTCCTTCCGCTCTCAAGTACCACGCTAGGCCGAGTAAATTCAGGTTTATACTGCTTTCCTAGCCTCGAATAGAGAATGAAACCGACCACAGAACAAGCGGCTCGTTGGTCTAGGGGTATGATTCTCGCTTTGGGTGTGAGAGGTCCCGGGTTCAAATCCCGGACGAGCCCGTTGTTTTACAATCGAAGTAACATCTCTCCTTCCGCTCTCAAGTACCACGCTAGGCCGAGTAAATTCAGGTTTATACTGCTTTCCTAGCCTCGAATAGAGAATGAAACCGACCACAGAACAAGAGGCTCGTTGGTCTAGGGGTATGATTCTCGCTTTGGGTGTGAGAGGTCCCGGGTTCAAATCCCGGACGAGCCCGTTGTTTTACAATCGAAGTAACATCTCTCTTTCCGCTCTCAAGTACCACGCTAGGCCGAGTAAATTCAGGTTTATACTGCTTTCCTAGCCTCGAATAGAGAATGAAACCGACCACAGAACAAGCGGCTCGTTGGTCTAGGGGTATGATCTCGCTTAGGGTGTGAGAGGCTCCGGGTTCAAATCCCGGACGAGCCCGTTGTTTTACAATCGAAGTAACATCTCTCCTTCCGCTCTCAAGTACCACGCTAAGCCGAGTAAATTCAGGTTTATACTGCTTTCCTAGCCTCGAATAGAGAATGAAACCGACCACAGAACAAGCGGCTCGTTGGTCTAGGGGTATGATTCTCGCTTTGGGTGTGAGAGGTCCCGGGTTCAAATCCCGGACGAGCCCGTTGTTTTACAATCGAAGTAACATCTCTCCTTCCGCTCTCAAGTACCACGCTAGGGCCGAGTAAATTCAGGTTTATACTGCTTTCCTAGCCTCGAATAGAGAATGAAACCGACCACAGAACAAGCGGCTCGTTGGTCTAGGGGTATGATTCTCGCTTTGGGTGTGAGAGGTCCCGGGTTCAAATCCCGGACGAGCCCGTTGTTTTACAATCGAAGTAACATCTCTCCTTCCGCTCTCAAGTACCACGCTAGGCCGAGTAAATTCAGGTTTATACTGCTTTCCTAGCCTCGAATAGAGAATGAAACCGACCACAGAACAAGCGGCTCGTTGGTCTAGGGGTATGATTCTCGCTTTGGGTGTGAGAGGTCCCGGGTTCAAATCCCGGACGAGCCCGTTGTTTTACAATCGAAGTAACATCTCTCCTTCCG
>JAHLJT010000631.1:18060776-18118276 GCA_031308135.1 Acheta domesticus | reverse complement strand
TCGTTGGTCTAGGGGTATGATTCTCGCTTTGGGTGTGAGAGGTCCCGGGTTCAAATCCCGGACGAGCCCGTTGTTTTACAATCGAAGTAACATCTCTCTTCCGCTCTCAAGTACCACGCTAGGCCGAGTAAATTCAGGTTTATACTGCTTTCCTAGCCTCGAATAGAGAATGAAACCGACCACAGAACAAGCGGCTCGTTGGTCTAGGGGTATGATTCTCGCTTAGGGTGTGAGAGGCTCCGGGTTCAAATCCCGGACGAGCCCGTTGTTTTACAATCGAAGTAACATCTCTCCTTCCGCTCTCAAGTACCACGCTAGGCCGAGTAAATTCAGGTTGATACTGCTTTCCTAGCCTCGAATAGAGAATGAAACCGACCACAGAACAAGCGGCTCGTTGGTCTAGGGGTATGATTCTCGCTTTGGGTGCGAGAGGTCCCGGGTTCAAATCCCGGACGAGCCCGTTGTTTTACAATCGAAGTAACATCTCTCCTTCCGCTCTCAAGTACCACGCTAGGCCGAGTAAATTCAGGTTTATACTGCTTTCCTAGCCTCGAATAGAGAATGAAACCGACCACAGAACAAGCGGCTCGTTGGTCTAGGGGTATGATTCTCGCTTTGGGTGTGAGAGGTCCCGGGTTCAAATCCCGGACGAGCCCGTTGTTTTACAATCGAAGTAACATCTCTCCTTCCGCTCTCAAGTACCACGCTAGGCCGAGTAAATTCAGGTTTATACTGCTTTCCTAGCCTCGAATAGAGAATGAAACCGACCACAGAACAAGCGGCTCGTTGGTCTAGGGGTATGATTCTCGCTTTGGGTGTGAGAGGTCCCGGGTTCAAATCCCGGACGAGCCCGTTGTTTTACAATCGAAGTAACATCTCTCCTTCCGCTCTCAAGTACCACGCTAGGCCGAGTAAATTCAGGTTTATACTGCTTTCCTAGCCTCGAATAGAGAATGAAACCGACCACAGAACAAGCGGCTCGTTGGTCTAGGGGTATGATTCTCGCTTTGGGTGCGAGAGGTCCCGGGTTCAAATCCGGGACGAGCCCGTTGTTTTACAATCGAAGTAACATCTCTCCTTCCGCTCTCAAGTACCACGCTAGGCCGAGTAAATTCAGGTTTATACTGCTTTCCTAGCCTCGAATAGAGAATGAAACCGACCACAGAACAAGCGGCTCGTTGGTCTAGGGGTATGATTCTCGCTTTGGGTGTGAGAGGTCCCGGGTTCAAATCCCGGACGAGCCCGTTGTTTTACAATCGAAGTAACATCTCTCCTTCCGCTCTCAAGTACCACGCTAGGCCGAGTAAATTCAGGTTTATACTGCTTTCCTAGCCTCGAATAGAGAATGAAACCGACCACAGAACAAGCGGCTCGTTGGTCTAGGGGTATGATTCTCGCTTTGGGTGTGAGAGGTCCCGGGTTCAAATCCCGGACGAGCCCGTTGTTTTACAATCGAAGTAACATCTCTCCTTCCGCTCTCAAGTACCACGCTAGGCCGAGTAAATTCAGGTTTATACTGCTTTCCTAGCCTCGAATAGAGAATGAAACCGACCACAGAACAAGCGGCTCGTTGGTCTAGGGGTATGATTCTCGCTTTGGGTGTGAGAGGTCCCGGGTTCAAATCCCGGACGAGCCCGTTGTTTTACAATCGAAGTAACATCTCTCCTTCCGCTCTCAAGTACCACGCTAGGCCGAGTAAATTCAGGTTTATACTGCTTTCCTAGCCTCGAATAGAGAATGAAACCGACCACAGAACAAGCGGCTCGTTGGTCTAGGGGTATGATTCTCGCTTTGGGTGTGAGAGGTCCCGGGTTCAAATCCCGGACGAGCCCGTTGTTTTACAATCGAAGTAACATCTCTCCTTCCGCTCTCAAGTACCACGCTAGGCCGAGTAAATTCAGGTTTATACTGCTTTCCTAGCCTCGAATAGAGAATGAAACCGACCACAGAACAAGCGGCTCGTTGGTCTAGGGGTATGATTCTCGCTTTGGGTGCGAGAGGTCCCGGGTTCAAATCCCGGACGAGCCCGTTGTTTTACAATCGAAGTAACATCTCTCCTTCCGCTCTCAAGTACCACGCTAGGCCGAGTAAATTCAGGTTCTTACTGCTTCCTAGCCTCGAATAGAGAATGAAACCGACCACAGAACAAGCGGCTCGTTGGTCTAGGGGTATGATTCTCGCTTTGGGTGTGAGAGGTCCCGGGTTCAAATCCCGGACGAGCCCGTTGTTTTACAATCGAAGTAACATCTCTCCTTCCGCTCTCAAGTACCACGCTAGGCCGAGTAAATTCAGGTTTATACTGCTTTCCTAGCCTCGAATAGAGAATGAAACCGACCACAGAACAAGCGGCTCGTTGGTCTAGGGGTATGATTCTCGCTTTGGGTGCGAGAGGTCCCGGGTTCAAATCCCGGACGAGCCCGTTGTTTTACAATCGAAGTAACATCTCTCCTTCCGCTCTCAAGTACCACGCTAGGCCGAGTAAATTCAGGTTTATACTGCTTTCCTAGCCTCGAATAGAGAATGAAACCGACCACAGAACAAGCGGCTCGTTGGTCTAGGGGTATGATTCTCGCTTTAGGGTGCGAGAGGTCCCGGGTTCAAATCCGGACGAGCCCGTTGTTTTACAATCGAAGTAACATCTCTCCTTCCGCTCTCAAGTACCACGCTAGGCCGAGTAAATTCAGGTTCTTACTGCTTTCCTAGCCTCGAATAGAGAATGAAACCGACCCCAGAACAAGCGGCTCGTTGGTCTAGGGGTATGGATTCTCGCTTTAGGGTGCGAGAGGTCCCGGGTTCAAATCCCGGACGAGCCCGTTGTTTTACAATCGAAGTAACATCTCTCCTTCCGCTCTCAAGTACCACGCTAGGCCGAGTAAATTCAGGTTTATACTGCTTTCCTAGCCTCGAATAGAGAATGAAACCGACCACAGAACAAGCGGCTCGTTGGTCTAGGGGTATGATTCTCGCTTTGGGTGCGAGAGGTCCCGGGTTCAAATCCCGGACGAGCCCGTTGTTTTACAATCGAAGTAACATCTCTCCTTCCGCTCTCAAGTACCACGCTAGGCCGAGTAAATTCAGGTTTATACTGCTTTCCTAGCCTCGAATAGAGAATGAAACCGACCCCAGAACAAGCGGCTCGTTGGTCTAGGGGTATGGTTCTCGCTTTGGGTGCGAGAGGTCCCGGGTTCAAATCCCGGACGAGCCCGTTGTTTTACAATCGAAGTAACATCTCTCCTTCCGCTCTCAAGTACCACGCTAGGCCGAGTAAATTCAGGTTTATACTGCTTTCCTAGCCTCGAATAGAGAATGAAACCGACCACAGAACAAGCGGCTCGTTGGTCTAGGGGTATGATTCTCGCTTTGGGTGCTGAGAGGTCCCGGGTTCAAATCCCGGACGAGCCCGTTGTTTTACAATCGAAGTAACATCTCTCCTTCCGCTCTCAAGTACCACGCTAGGCCGAGTAAATTCAGGTTTATACTGCTTTCCTAGCCTCGAATAGAGAATGAAACCGACCCCAGAACAAGCGGCTCGTTGGTCTAGGGGTATGATTCTCGCTTTGGGTGCGAGAGGTCCCGGGTTCAAATCCCGGACGAGCCCGTTGTTTTACAATCGAAGTAACATCTCTCCTTCCGCTCTCAAGTACCACGCTAGGCCGAGTAAATTCAGGTTTATACTGCTTTCCTAGCCTCGAATAGAGAATGAAACCGACCACAGAACAAGCGGCTCGTTGGTCTAGGGTATGGATTCTCGCTTTGGGTGCGAGAGGTCCCGGGTTCAAATCCCGGACGAGCCCGTTGTTTTACAATCGAAGTAACATCTCTCCTTCCGCTCTCAAGTACCACGCTAGGCCGAGTAAATTCAGGTTTATACTGCTTTCCTAGCCTCGAATAGAGAATGAAACCGACCCCAGAACCAGCGGCTCGTTGGTCTAGGGGTATGATTCTCGCTTTGGGTGCGAGAGGTCCCGGGTTCAAATCCCGGACGAGCCCGTTGTTTTACAATCGAAGTAACATCTCTCCTTCCGCTCTCAAGTACCACGCTAGGCCGAGTAAATTCAGGTTTATACTGCTTTCCTAACCTCGAATAGAGAATGAAACCGACCCCAGAACAGCGGCTCGTTGGTCTAGGCGTATGATTCTCGCTTTGGGTGCGAGAGGTCCCGGGTTCAAATCCCGGACGAGCCCGTTGTTTTACAATCGAAGTAACATCTCTCCTTCCGCTCTCAAGTACCACGCTAGGCCGAGTAAATTCAGGTTTATACTGCTTTCCTAGCCTCGAATAGAGAATGAAACCGACCACAGAACAAGCGGCTCGTTGGTCTAGGGGTATGATTCTCGCTTTGGGTGCGAGAGGTCCCGGGTTCAAATCCCGGACGAGCCCGTTGTTTTACAATCGAAGTAACATCTCTCCTTCCGCTCTCAAGTACCACGCTAGGCCGAGTAAATTCAGGTTTATACTGCTTTCCTAGCCTCGAATAGAGAATGAAACCGACCACAGAACAAGCGGCTCGTTGGTCTAGGGGTATGATTCTCGCTTTGGGTGCGAGAGGTCCCGGGTTCAAATCCCGGACGAGCCCGTTGTTTTACAATCGAAGTAACATCTCTCCTTCCGCTCTCAAGTACCACGCTAGGCCGAGTAAATTCAGGTTTATACTGCTTTCCTAGCCTCGAATAGAGAATGAAACCGACCACAGAACAAGCGGCTCGTTGGTCTAGGGCGTATGATTCTCGCTTTGGGTGCGAGAGGTCCCGGGTTCAAATCCCGGACGAGCCCGTTGTTTTACAATCGAAGTAACATCTCTCCTTCCGCTCTCAAGTACCACGCTAGGCCGAGTAAATTCAGGTTTATACTGCTTTCCTAGCCTCGAATAGAGAATGAAACCGACCACAGAACAAGCGGCTCGTTGGTCTAGGGGTATGATTCTCGCTTTGGGTGCGAGAGGTCCCGGGTTCAAATCCCGGACGAGCCCGTTGTTTTACAATCGAAGTAACATCTCTCCTTCCGCTCTCAAGTACCACGCTAGGCCGAGTAAATTCAGGTTTATACTGCTTTCCTAGCCTCGAATAGAGAATGAAACCGACCACAGAACAAGCGGCTCGTTGGTCTAGGGGTATGATTCTCGCTTTGGGTGCGAGAGGTCCCGGGTTCAAATCCCGGACGAGCCCGTTGTTTTACAATCGAAGTAACATCTCTCCTTCCGCTCTCAAGTACCACGCTAGGCCGAGTAAATTCAGGTTTATACTGCTTTCCTAGCCTCGAATAGAGAATGAAACCGACCACAGAACAAGCGGCTCGTTGGTCTAGGGGTATGATTCTCGCTTGGGTGCGAGAGGTCCCGGGTTCAAATCCCGGACGAGCCCGTTGTTTTACAATCGAAGTAACATCTCTCCTTCCGCTCTCAAGTACCACGCTAGGCCGAGTAAATTCAGGTTTATACTGCTTTCCTAGCCTCGAATAGAGAATGAAACCGACCACAGAACAAGCGGCTCGTTGGTCTAGGGGTATGATTCTCGCTTTGGGTGCGAGAGGTCCCGGGTTCAAATCCCGGACGAGCCCGTTGTTTTACAATCGAAGTAACATCTCTCCTTCCGCTCTCAAGTACCACGCTAGGCCGAGTAAATTCAGGTTTATACTGCTTTCCTAGCCTCGAATAGAGAATGAAACCGACCCCAGAACAGCGGCTCGTTGGTCTAGGGGTATGATTCTCGCTTTGGGTGCGAGAGGTCCCGGGTTCAAATCCCGGACGAGCCCGTTGTTTTACAATCGAAGTAACATCTCTCCTTCCGCTCTCAAGTACCACGCTAGGCCGAGTAAATTCAGGTTTTATACTGCTTTCCTAGCCTCGAATAGAGAATGAAACCGACCACAGAACAAGCGGCTCGTTGGTCTAGGGGTATGATTCTCGCTTTGGGTGCGAGAGGTCCCGGGTTCAAATCCCGGACGAGCCCGTTGTTTTACAATCGAAGTAACATCTCTCCTTCCGCTCTCAAGTACCACGCTAGGCCGAGTAAATTCAGGTTTATACTGCTTTCCTAGCCTCGAATAGAGAATGAAACCGACCACAGAACAAGCGGCTCGTTGGTCTAGGGGTATGATTCTCGCTTTGGGTGCGAGAGGTCCCGGGTTCAAATCCCGGACGAGCCCGTTGTTTTACAATCGAAGTAACATCTCTCCTTCCGCTCTCAAGTACCACGCTAGGCCGAGTAAATTCAGGTTTTACTGCTTTCCTAGCCTCGAATAGAGAATGAAACCGACCACAGAACAAGCGGCTCGTTGGTCTAGGGGTATGATTCTCGCTTTGGGTGCGAGAGGTCCCGGGTTCAAATCCCGGACGAGCCCGTTGTTTTACAATCGAAGTAACATCTCTCCTTCCGCTCTCAAGTACCACGCTAGGCCGAGTAAATTCAGGTTTATACTGCTTTCCTAGCCTCGAATAGAGAATGAAACCGACCACAGAACAAGCGGCTCGTTGGTCTAGGGTATGATTCTCGCTTTGGGTGCGAGAGGTCCCGGGTTCAAATCCCGGACGAGCCCGTTGTTTTACAATCGAAGTAACATCTCTCCTTCCGCTCTCAAGTACCACGCTAGGCCGAGTAAATTCAGGTTTATACTGCTTTCCTAGCCTCGAATAGAGAATGAAACCGACCCACAGAACAAGCGGCTCGTTGGTCTAGGGGTATGATTCTCGCTTTGGGTGCTGAGAGGTCCCGGGTTCAAATCCCGGACGAGCCCGTTGTTTTACAATCGAAGTAACATCTCTCTTCCGCTCTCAAGTACCACGCTAGGCCGAGTAAATTCAGGTTTTATACTGCTTTCCTAGCCTCGAATAGAGAATGAAACCGACCACAGAACAGCGGCTCGTTGGTCTAGGGGTATGATTCTCGCTTTGGGTGCGAGAAGGTCCCGGGTTCAAATCCCGGACGAGCCCGTTGTTTTACAATCGAAGTAACATCTCTCCTTCCGCTCTCAAGTACCACGCTAGGCCGAGTAAATTCAGGTTTTTAACTGCTTTCCTAGCCTCGAATAGAGAATGAAACCTACCACAGACAAGCGGCTCGTTGGTCTAGGGGTATGATTCTCGCTTTGGGTGTGAGGAGTCCCGGGTATCAAGATCCGAGGACGAGCACGTGTCATTACAATCGAAGTAAACATCTCTCCTTCCGCTCTCAAGTACCCACGATAGGCCGAGTAAATTCAGGTTATACTGCTTTCCTAGCCTCGAATTAGAGAATGAAAACCGACCACAGAACAAGCGGCTCGTTGGTCGAGGGGGTATGGTTCTCGCTTAGGGTGCGAGAGGTCGCGGTTCAAATCCCGGACGAGCCCGTTGTTTTACAATCGAAGTAACATCTCTCCTTTCACGCTCTCAAGTACCACGCTAGGCCGAGTAAATTCAGGTTACTATACTGCTTTCCTAGCCACGAATAGAGAATGAAACCGACCCCCAGAACGAGCGGTCTCGTTGGTCTAGGGGTATGGTTCTCGCTTTGGGTGCGAGAGGTCCCGGGTTCAATCCCGGACGAGCCGTGTTTTACAATCGAAGTACATCTCTCTTTCCGCTCTCAAGTACCAACGCTAGGCACGAGTAAATTCAGGTTTATACTCGCTTTCCTAGCCACGAATAGAGAATGAACCGACCCCCAGAACGAGCGGCTCGTTGGTCTATGGGTATGGTTCTCGCTTTGGGTGCGAGAGGTCCCGGGTTCAAATCCGGACGAGCCCGTTGTTTTACATCGAAGTACATCTCTCTTTCCGCTCTCAAGTACCACGCTACGGCCGAGTAAATTCAGGTTTATACTGCTTTCCTAGCCTCGAATAGAGAATGAAACCGACCACAGAACAAGCGGCTCGTTGGTCTAGGGGTATGGTTCTCGCTTTGGGTGCGAGAGGTCCCGGGTTCAAATCCCGGACGAGCCCGTTGTTTTACAATCGAAGTAACATCTCTCCTTCCGCTCTCAAGTACCACGCTAGGCCGAGTAAATTCAGGTTCTATACTGCTTTCCTAGCCTCGAATAGAGAATGAAACCGACCCACAGAACAAGCGGCTCGTTGGTCTAGGGGTATGATTCTCGCTTTGGGTGCGAGAGGTCCCGGGTTCAAATCCCGGACGAGCCCGTTGTTTTACAATCGAAGTAACATCTCTCCTTCCGCTCTCAAGTACCACGCTAGGCCGAGTAAATTCAGGTTTATACTGCTTTCCTAGCCTCGAATAGAGAATGAAACCGACCCACAGAACCAGCGGCTCGTTGGTCTAGGCGTATGATTCTCGCTTTGGGTGCGAGAGGTCCCGGGTTCAAATCCCGGACGAGCCCGTTGTTTTACAATCGAAGTAACATCTCTCCTTCCGCTCTCAAGTACCACGCTAGGCCGAGTAAATTCAGGTTTATACTGCTTTCCTAGCCTCGAATAGAGAATGAAACCGACCACAGAACAAGCGGCTCGTTGGTCTAGGGGTATGGATTCTCGCTTTGGGTGCGAGAGGTCCCGGGTTCAAATCCCGGACGAGCCCGTTGTTTTACAATCGAAGTAACATCTCTCCTTCCGCTCTCAAGTACCACGCTAGGCCGAGTAAATTCAGGTTTATACTGCTTTCCTAGCCTCGAATAGAGAATGAAACCGACCACAGAACAAGCGGCTCGTTGGTCTAGGGGTATGATTCTCGCTTTGGGTGCGAGAGGTCCCGGGTTCAAATCCCGGACGAGCCCGTTGTTTTACAATCGAAGTAACATCTCTCCTTCCGCTCTCAAGTACCACGCTAGGCCGAGTAAATTCAGGTTTTACTGCTGTCCTAGCCTCGAATAGAGAATGAAACCGACCCCAGAACAAGCGGCTCGTTGGTCTAGGCGGTATGATTCTCGCTTTGGGTGTGAGAGGTCCCGGGTTCAAATCCCGGACGAGCCCGTTGTTTTACAAGTCGAAGTAACATCTCTCCTTCCGCTCTCAAGTACCACGCTAGGCCGAGTAAATTCAGGTTTTTACTGCTTTCCTAAACTCGAATAGAGAATGAAACCGACCCCAGAACCAGCGGCTCGTTGGTCTAGGCGTATGATTCTCGCTTTGGGTGCGAGAGGTCCCGGGTTCAAATCCCGGACGAGCCCGTTGTTTTACAATCGAAGTAACATCTCTCCTTCCGCTCTCAAGTACCACGCTAGGCCGAGTAAATTCAGGTTTATACTGCTTTCCTAGCCTCGAATAGAGAATGAAACCGACCACAGAACAAGCGGCTCGTTGGTCTAGGGGTATGGTTCTCGCTTTGGGTGCGAGAGGTCCCGGGTTCAAATCCCGGACGAGCCCGTTGTTTTACAATCGAAGTAACATCTCTCTTTCCGCTCTCAAGTACCACGCTAGGCCGAGTAAATTCAGGTTCTTACTGCTGTCCTAGCCTCGAATAGAGAATGAAACCGACCCCAGAACCAGCGGCTCGTTGGTCTAGGCGTATGATTCTCGCTTTGGGTGCGAGAGGTCCCGGGTTCAAATCCCGGACGAGCCCGTTGTTTTACAAGCGAAGTAACATCTCTCCTTCCGCTCTCAAGTACCACGCTAGGCCGAGTAAATTCAGGTTTTTACTGCTTTCCTAAACTCGAATAGAGAATGAAACCGACCCCAGAACCAGCGGCTCGTTGGTCTAGGCGTATGATTCTCGCTTTGGGTGCGAGAGGTCCCGGGTTCAAATCCCGGACGAGCCCGTTGTTTTACAATCGAAGTAACATCTCTCCTTCCGCTCTCAAGTACCACGCTAGGCGAGTAAATTCAGGTTTATACTGCTTTCCTAGCCTCGAATAGAGAATGAAACCGACCACAGAACAAGCGGCTCGTTGGTGTAGGGGTATGGTTCTCGCTTTGGGTGCGAGAGGTCCCGGGTTCAAATCCCGGACGAGCCCGTTGTTTTACAATCGAAGTAACATCTCTCTTTCCGCTCTCAAGTACCACGCTAGGCCGAGTAAATTCAGGTTCTTACTGCTGTCCTAGCCTCGAATAGAGAATGAAACCGACCCCAGAACCAGCGGCTCGTTGGTCTAGGCGTATGATTCTCGCTTTGGGTGCGAGAGGTCCCGGGTTCAAATCCCGGACGAGCCCATTGTTTTACAATCGAAGTAACATCTCTCCTTCCGCTCTCAAGTACCACGCTAGGCCGAGTAAATTCAGGTTTTTACTGCTTTCCTAAACTCGAATAGAGAATGAAACCTACCCCAGAACAAGCGGCTCGTTGGTCTAGGGGTATGATTCTCGCTTAGGGTTCGCTGGAAAACTGCGAACATTTGGCATAAGAACTGTTATTGCCATGCCCTGTAACGAAAAAGTTCAAGAATCGTTTTTTCTATATATATTAAATTACTTCCTCTAAGTGGTGGAGTAGCATGAATTCATGTTTTATGGGTCTTGACCCACTAAAAAAACGATTTATGGCAAAACGTCTGTCTGTTGGACGAGGTGACCGAATTCGAGGCTTCGGGAGTTTCAAACGGATATTTTTATTTTTGAGTGTACTTTGCATAAAACCTCAAAAAAATTTTCAAAAAATTCTCAAAAATTACTCCAAATTTTTTGGTTAATTTTGTTCCCGGAAAGTGTAAAGGATGATTAACGAAATGATACAGCTCTCATGTTCGTTGAAATCTCTGTTTTTTTCGAAAATTGCAAAAGTGCAAATTTTTGCGGAGACTTCCCACTATTACAATATTGAAGACAGTGTTTACGACAAGATAACTCGAAAGTCTTGAGTTCCAGTCTCGGTTCGGGAAAAGTGTTGCTGGTTGAAAACACTTCAGGAATTTTATGTGGTAGTATAGCATAGCGGAGCAGTTACGAATAATTCTAGAAAGTATGTGCTGTTGAGCACCACTCGTTTGCATTGTATTTTGTATTTGTTCTTTTGATTCGGACTGTTTGGAAAATCATTGTACCAATATGACTATTTTGTTAAAAGTCAAAACTTGCCAAACTTTTACAAGCAACACTGCAGATTCGGATTTTTGTCTGTTCCTGTTATTATGCTCAGGATCTCAGGTGTGAAGACATATTTTAATAGTAAAGGCAGCACTAATTGATGAAAAGAAGTACACTGGCATACCAAGTACTCAAAAACCATCACCTGACATCATTCAATTAATAATGTACTCATACTACTATGTTTGATTCTGATTCAGTACTTGGATATCTATAATTGATACTCATAATTTCACAAAAAGAATTAATTCAATCCATACTGAATATCAATAGTATTGATATTATTAATTGAGCGCTTACAACATGTTTTCATTACATCTAATTTTAGATTACTCAATTGTAAAATTAGAACCACGAAAAATTATCTGTATGTGCATCATTACTAAAGTTTGGAATAATTGAAGAGGACTTTTGTAATTTCACGACAAAAAGGATAATTGGAAAAAATTAATGATCTACTAAAGAGAGCAAGTTGGATTAAATATCATGCTGAGTTATAATCATATTGCACATGTTAACATACGATTGTAATTACATAAAATATTCGAAAATAAAGATGATAATTAATTTGTGGGTAATGAATGAAATGGATTCGTAAATAATAATAATAATAATAATAATAATAATAATAAATGTTATATATTGACATTTTGTCACAATTATAGGTGTAGCAATTACGTAGGAATTTTTTACGTTTCGCAATAGCTTAACTCCGTTGCACCTCGTAGCTTCTTAGCATGTTGTCTTCAAACATACAAAAATAATTTGTAATTACTATTTCACTTGTGAAATTAAAACCAATAGTGTTTAACCATACAAATAAAATGCCCCAATCATGGCGGAGTATCTCAAAACATTTATCACTTTTTCTATCCCCGATTTTTCTTACCGTCCGTCCGTCCCTCCTGACCAATTATAAGCTGCGGTTTGTCTATATTAGAAGGTAGTATGTACCGATCTTTGTGATGATTTGCAATAAACAGCATATATAGTACATAACCTGTTTTATTTTAATATGAATTTAGTTATTTTCAATTTTTGGTACATTTCGGAACTCTGTCGGACATAATTTCACTCGTCCTATTAAATACCACTCGTGCTTTGGAAATTCTCAGATAAATCCCCTCCTCGCTTCCTGAATCGGAGATTTATCGACAATTTCCAAAACACGCGTAGTATTACCTATGATAAATATTATTGACTAACATTAACTCTAGAGGTTGAAAGAAGTAAACATACAACTATTTCGTGACTTTAATTAATGATTTTCGTTTTGACCAAAATAGGGAGCAGTGATGTGTAATATCGAACCCCACAAATATAGTTGTATGTGTATCTGAAATATAGTAAGTAGAGTAATAAATAATACATGATAAATACGCGTTCAGAGGGGAATACAGTACCAAAACTTCAAAATGGATGTACTATGTATTTTGTAAAATGGGCATGCTAATAATACAAAGGGGAATTAAACCAAATTATCCATATTATACGTATATGCGAACAAAGATAGAATCACGCCTTACGGCTCAAGCGTACTGGTGACTGGGAAGTTTCGAGTTCGATTTCCGCTAGGTTCCGGTAGAGAGAGTTCGTGTAGCCGGAATCGAATTTGAAAGCCGGCTGCCCTAATCAATGAGTTTCCTATTCACTTCCAGGTGAATGCCGGTGTAGCACCCTAGAATGTGAGTGACAGACTGCGCACGTTTCTTCTCTACAGGTTCTGTTTCCATTTCCTAACTTGAGAGCCGAGCTATCACCCGACCTCGAATGGCTTTTCCTCCACTGACCTAGAAAACCTCTCAGTCGGAAATAGGTGAAGCGGAACTAAGAACCATTAATCCAGAAAGAAAATGAAAAACCACGATATTACATCTTTTTTGGGTTGCATATTAATGGCTTACGCAGTGTTTTGTATCCATGTAATAGAGAATAGTTTGCCTTTACAGGAGAGCAGACGTAGGTATTCTGTTCAGGATGTACCCTAGTCAAGCAACTGCGAATTAAACCAAAGCCGGTTTAATTTTAGGAATGCGATTCCGGTATACGTTATTATAATGACGTCGGATCATAATGACGTATGCAGTGTTTTTGTATGCACATATCCTAGACGAAAGTATTTTTACGCAAAAGAGCCGAGGGTATTCTTAAGAATACATTCTAACCTCCAATTGCAGAATCAAACCAAATCCTGTAGCATAAGCGTAAGTGAAACAATAAATACGTCATCATAATGACGTCACGACATATAGACGCATGCATGTAGGAATAACTAAGATATTTTGACTGAGCGGAAAAGCAAACGTTCAGGAGGCAAGTTGGTATTAAAACGGAGGTCGCTGTGACGCGTCCACAAAGAAACTAGGAAGGAACTTCAACTTCCGTGTGAAGGAAGTTCCTACAAGGCGTGACGTCTACTACTAACTACGCGACACACTAACATAATATTCACGCTATGATATTGTTCTTAAACAAGATAAGTGGCGAAAAAGTTTTACATAATGTTTTGGTGTCGTTTTTACGCATTCTGAGCATCGGACAGGCTGGGCTTCTTGTTCCCAGAGGATAAAGGCGAGAGTGCGTACTGCAAAAATAGTTTCCTGTACTCAGTTTAAAGGCGGAGCAATTGTCCAGAAAGTTTTGCGAATCATTGAGACACAAAATGAAAGAGAGAAGGAAGAAGAGAGGAACTCCAGCTGACGTCCACAAGAGACAATGACGTCGTCGAGCCTTCGCATAAATGGAGAGGACTTACAACACGTCATCGTTTTGCTGTTCATGGGTAAAATGTGGCGCCGTTTTGCGTCTAATAAGGACGCGTACGTCATCAATTACGTGTTTTAATTGCAATTATCTACGAGAATCCGTGAAGGAAACTGGCCTTCGAAATCTCGGAAATTGTTAATTAGATCGCCTTGTACGCATGAAAGTTTGTTTTCTTTGTTTTGTTATTTAAGGTCGCATCAACTACTCGGTCATTAGCGACCACTATTGGAAGTAGCGTTATGACATGATGATGACAGGATTTGGTGATGATAGGGGGTGAAAGGACAAATACATACAAGCATGCCCGAGGCGGGACTCGAACCCGCGACTCTAAGTTCCAAGACCACTACAGCACTCCTGCTTTAGTGCTATCGGCCACGGGGGCTGACGCATGGAGGTTTGATCTCCCTATATTTGCATTATTTGTTAATTACGCAATTTTTTTGCACATGTAAATTATGTTAAAATTGTAAATTATGACTTCATCGTTATCATCTGTGGTAAGAATTGGACTAATTTACAAGTACCGTCTCTTCGTTTTTAGAATTGGCCCTATCTGCTTGTCTGTAGACGTCTTGTTTCCTTCATTCATGACTCTGCATGTTCTGCACAATATTTATGGAAATCTACAGCCAGCAATTCTTTTCAGTTGGGACAGCCATTTTGTCTTGTAGTCCTTTCCTCCTATATTTGTTTACGCTCAATTTGGGTCTAAAGTCGTCAAATCAGATTCGGACAGTCCTTGTTAAAGCAGGAATGACCGCAAGAATTATGGTGTAAGAGAACTAGTATCCCATGGCAAGATCCTCATTTCAGGCGTTTGTATTCTTTGTTTTGTTGGGCCATCACGATCTTGCTTTCTGCTCCGAGAAAGTGGGACTGCCATAATTTTATAAAATTGTAGATATTATTCAATTGCTTTGCCATTTAAAATTCTTTCAGTTATACCAAATGTACTTTGAAACGTCTTAGATTTAATACATATCTTTAGACTCGTCAACTCGTAAACAGAGCGAAAATATTTATAACTATTAACATATTGAAATTCATTTGTTAAGAAGTCTGCTTTGGTCACTTATTTTCCAAGGAATGTTTGTATTATATAGCTACATATTCAGATATATCAAGGTTGTGCAAAGTGAAAAAAACTGCTCCGTATGCTACCAACAAATGAGATGTCACTTGTGGTGAACGTATTTTTTTTATTTTAATATTATTATATAAACCAATCTTTCTCATTTCTATAAATATTTTATTTCAGAATAATATGTTACAACAATTAAGTTTTAATTTTGTCCCAAATACTTTGTAGAAAAATCATTTTCCCTAACACATTAAATCAAATATCATAGTAATGAAATCAATCGGTAACCAGAACAAGCCTCAAGAAATTAACAAAATAATATCTTATTTTAACAGTACCTTGAATTTAGCATTATACAGTGTATTTCAATGCGGTTTCTTTTCCTGTAATTCAAGTTATCAAGTTAAAAATGAATTTTAACTCTCCGCTTTAGAGACTTTCATACTTTTTTTTTCAGTGAACATTACATGTAGCTTATGACGTACGAGACTAGTACCGTCACCCCCCAGAAAATGCAACAAATACTCCTAGTATCCAGAGGAAACCCTCAAAAGGCAATTGGCAACACATTTTCATAATTAGCTGGCTTTGTGAACGTTCCAGGCTTAAAGGCCACGTAAATACCTTCGAAAATGAACCATTCGCGGAGTAGGATTTATACGGAGAGCGAACGCAATTCTAGTTCGCCGTAATTTCCATAATGTAATTGGAAAATTCGCATCCATATGGAGAAACTGCACAAAGTACTCGAGATCATTAACATGACAAACTGATAGCAGAGGATCCGGCTAGAGCCCAACTCTGTGAACCTCAAACAGAACAGTATTAACTTTATCATTGTTTATTTCACGCACCAATGCTGGAAAATGTGAGTTCGCTCGAGCTAGTGGTGATTGTTGCTTCGGCTGACGATGCAAAGTGCGCGTTCATTCGGCAAACGTGAAGGGTATTTCGTGAATATGAAGCTCTCTTACTTAAATTTTACTTTTCGTGATCTGTGTTTAGTACAGGAGAAAGTATTGGAACCGAGATTTTTAGTGTCCTTGAGACGAAAATATTTTTTACTGTGGGAAAGATGTGTGGATTTTTGTGAGTCACACGTAAAGCAAACAGATAGGAACATTTTGAGCTTAATTTGTAACATACGTCAGGGGTACAATATGTTAGTGCCATTTCAAAGACGTTTAAGTTATATTTATAATTATCTTCCAGACAGGGCCATTGGCCATTCTCTGGAGGAGAATCATAGCAGCGGTAACCTCGAATCTCTTGTTTTCCGATGAAAACTAGATGAATGCAGGAGAATAAACTTAACAAAGAGTCTGCGCGAGATCTTTTCTTTTTCTTCTTTGTCCTATCCTCACTCCTTAGTTATACTCACTTACTTGCACTTCACTACCACAGAGGTCGGGAGACCAGACGGTAACCTAGAGCTAGTCCCGGCTGGGGCGGTACTCTGGTGATGGGAGATACATCCAAGTGGGAAAACCCGGTAGCTATCGTGTAGGACAGCGTCGGAGATAGAAATAATCAATGAATGAATCATTATTCTGAGTCAGGCGACGAGAAAATACGAGCAATTTTGTAGAAAAAAGGCCAAAAATCCAAAAATTAACATTATATTCAAAGCCTAGGAGCTGGGATAAAACGGTACGGTGTTATGACGATCCTCCTGGCGCCAGTTCCCTCCACACGCATTTCCGTGTCTTACACGTGGACAATTGGTGGCGAAATAAATACGTTGTAAATGAAAAACGCAAAACTACCTACAATTATTTTACTGAACCTATGGTAGTGGAGACAATGACACTCGAGGAAAAGTTTCGGCACTCCACATATCCTCTAGTTTTAAGGATGGAGTCCTTTATCCATATCGCATTTTAAATTACAATTGTTATCAATTTACAGAATATATTAATATAACCTTCTTATTTATAAATAATGTCTGATAAAATTTAAAATTGTCGTTTTGTTTCATTGTGTTATGCTCCTTCCCTTATCCATTCAACTTTCTCAGTCTTGGGAGCTTATTATTTTCACTCTACAGCGTTAGTGGTACACGTAGGTTACGTATTCATGATTGGGCGTCTGTGAACCTGTACTGCCTGCCGTTACAAAGACCTTTGTCGTTGGAAAAACATGTTATGCTTACCGAAGGAGAAAGAATCGAAAATAAAGGAAGGTCAAACTGAAATCCTGGGATACTACTACAATGAATTATTGATAATCTAAGAAACACAAATAGAAAACCAATACTATTAACTATTTCATTAAATTTTGGGGGACGATGTGTGACATACTCTCTTTAAGAGGGTGAGCATTTTATGCTCTAACGGTAGTGAGGATTGGTGAATGAGTATTAATTTCGTCTTATCAACGATGGATATGAGCACTTTTCTTGCGAATCGTCTCCTGTATAATTTCAGTAGTATACCTTTGGGTTCCGGCTCTCACACGCAACCAACATTTGTAAATGAGGGCTCTAAAGAAATAGAATTTCACGGAGACTTGACGAATTCCATTTTGTCTTTAAAAATATGGATGATTTCTTGAAAAAAAACGCATCGAAATATTCATGTAAAATGCAGCCCGCATCACTTGTCAACTTATATCGGCAAATAACTCATAAACAAAGCGTTTTAGACCCTTAAAAGTAAAATTGTGAGGCCAAAGGCCTCAAAGAAACGTTTTTCACATCATAATATACAAGATGAAATATTCCCCGATCCATTCAATTAATTTTCGGTTCCATGCTCCAATACTATCAAGGCCACCTCAATATTTCAGCCCTTCCTGCTGGTAGCATTTTTTGAGGCGACACGCTTAGAAGGCTTAGATTCGACAATCTTTATTTACGCTTGCTGTTAACACCGTAGTTTGTGCAGTCTGACGAGTTTTATTCGCATAATCATTAATTCAAGGTTTGCTCTCCAGCAACAACTAGAAGTATTATTATAGTTGCTTGATACCTATACCTATGAAGATTGTTTCTTATGCGTGTAGTGAAACTATTCAATTAACGTTTTTTCATGGTCTATAAGTGCTGTGTACGTAATTGTGGAAGGATGTGGGTGTTCAATGAAGAGTGAAGACTGTGTTTGTGTTTTACCCGTACCAATATTATCGTTATCATTCAATGAAATGTTCAAGTCAACGGGTTTAGACACGTAGCTTTCTCAAAAGTAAAAAGCTAATATTTTTGTGACTATCACGAAAAACTAAACCTAATTGACAAATAATTTTGAATAATTACTTCAAATGTCTTCAAGTAAGTGTTGGGAATTGTTCCAAGAAAATACTCTATGGTATTGAATAAATACTTATTGAAAAATTCTTTTACACATAAATTGCATTGTTTTTTTCTTTTTATTTGTAATTGTGTTAGTACATTGCAAGTTACCTTTATAGATTTTAAACAAATAAACACGTTTCGTTAGTTACTTTCCCTCTTAGAATGAAAATAGAAGGATAGGAATGAGTGTGGGGTCTAACGTGCGAGAGTTCTCGAACGGGTACGCAGATGTAGGGGGGGAAAACTTGTGCTATGGCACAACACAAAGAACAAACTTTTTAAAGTAGCTAAAGTAAAATAGCTTGAAATAAATGGAAAACAAAAATCAAAACGCGCTAACTTACAATCCTACGTGAATCAATTAAAAAACAACTAAATTTAAAATTATAGAAAGAATAGTGCAAGTCAACCGAAAACTGCCAACGATCGCAGTCCAAACGCACAATTTAAATGTTGGTGGTATCTGGAAGTATGTATACCAACCCAACTGCAAACTCATATTGTAAATAAAACACCGTTTGATATTAAACTCAAGGTGTCGGTTCGTTAAGATATTAAAAATGCAAACATAGTTTGAGCAACATTCCCATGTACCGAAGTGGGCTTACTAATGCCTACTAAATTGTTCCTAATGCTAATAAATAGTATTTAGTACTCAAAGGTGAAAACATTAGTTTGATTATTTTTTGGCTCGAAATTGTTTTTCTGGAGGTACGTAAGGACGCAGAAAATAATTCAATACTTTTTAGTAAACAAATAATTTTTCAATTTTCTCACCCCAGCAAGCTGGCACCCTGACTCTCCAAAACCCACTCGGTTCTTCATAACAAATCAAGGAAAGTTAAATAATATTGCAATGAGTAGGTCTGTTCTTGCCCGATCCGATATTTTCGCACTACTTTACTTTGCTTTCTCAAGAGTAAAAACCTTTTCTATTATTTGACTATCAAGGAAAGCGAAAAGCTAAGTGTCAAGGAAGATTGAAAAATTTCTTCAAATGTTGTTTTTAAAGAGGTATGAATTGTTCCAAGAACATCTCTCTATAATGTTGAATAAACTTTAATTGAAAATTTGTTTCAAACATCAATTGCATTGTTATTTTGTTTGATATTCTGTAAGTACATTAGTAGTTCCTCTCCTTTATGGAACGGATAGACAAATGGATAGGGAAAGGGTGGGATTTAACATGCGAGAGTTCTCGCACGGGTACGCTAGTTATATATATATATATATATATATAATGTGTCTGACTCTGAACAGTTCTTTGATGTGTTTTATAATGTATAATAAAATATATCTGAATTCTTTAAATAGTGTTGATAAATTAGACATTAAAATTAAAGGATATAATAACATTATTTTTTTGTTAGATAATCTTCCTATAGTTACATCCTATCGTGACTCTTAACTAAACGTTTCTTGTAATATAAAATTCAACAAACTGAATGTCTTCCCCTAAAAGGCATTAACGTCATAGTGACAGTGCTACGTAAGCCAACATTTCAACCTTATCCGTTTTTTGTAAAAGTTTTTACCAACAACTTCCATCCAAATGATGCAACTCACGAAACTATGCCCTAATGTGTCACTTTTCCTTACCGTGTTGAGTAGGTACGAATGTACTAAGCGTGCACTTGCGTAGGAACTTTTCCCCAGGACAAGACTTTCAGTCTCATCCTGGGGGAAAAGTGTATTCCTTGCATTTTTTGCTAGTCATTTTCAAACCGAAGCTAGTCTACTTGCATCGAAATTTATGATTAAAAACTTTCCGATCACATTGCTGATTTTCCAATAAGAATTTTTTCATTAATTTGAAACGTACAATTCAAAGACAACAAACTATTAAATTAGATTAATGTAGACAGGTAAAGAGAAAATTTAAAAGATCATAGAAATGGAAAATCACCATATCTTTAAAAAAGTGAAAAGATTATAGACATGGAAAACTGGTCCAAAAAGACTTTTACTACAAGAGGGAGGGTTAACGGAAAATTCACGAGCGGTACTGAGTTGTTCGAGTAACCGTCTAGAAAGTCCTGTTACAGATTATATTTTTTGCATGTTTATTTGTAATGTTTTAGACTTTAAACATTACAAAATTATTAAGAATCTCATAACTTACCATCTGAAAGCTATCGTAAATATATCTGTAAATTATGCACAATAAAGCCACATGTTATGCGTTAAACAGTTTGTTCATGAGGGAATGAAATTGCTAAATGTGCGCATTTAATTCCCTTTTCACTTTCACAAATTTTGCTATTCACAGCGTGGAGAATGAGCTTTATAGAAGTTTACGAAATCGCACACTTAGAAAATAAATTACGTTTCCCCTTCGGCGAAATCGTACGAGTTCCCATCATTGACCCCTCTACGATGGATATAACAAAAAATAAACAATCTAATAACATTTTTTCAATTGTATGATAATTTTATTCCTAATTTTGCATTGTTATTTTGAAGTGAATTATGTTGAATCACTGCTGTTAGGAAAATCTTGTTCGCTATATATTATATAAAACTATTTAGAGGAGTCGATGAAACGATTCATTCTTGACTGATTAGTGATTCTGGACGCGTCAACAGCAAAGGTCATTAGTCCCGTATGTGTAGTGCATTTTTAACGCTGGAGGTGGCAGTGAACTTAACCCGCTGGATGGCGAGATCCGACGCTGAAAAACACATCAGCTAGCGGAGTTTTCCCTCAACCAGGTATCTCCCATCAG
Organism: Acheta domesticus; assembly: GCA_031308135.1. Classification (NCBI taxonomy): domain Eukaryota; kingdom Metazoa; phylum Arthropoda; class Insecta; order Orthoptera; family Gryllidae; genus Acheta; species Acheta domesticus. Next base: position 18,097,460 of record JAHLJT010000631.1, on the reverse strand, counting down.
CCGGGTACCGCCCCAGCCGGGACAATCTCTAAGCCTCTGGTTGGTCTCTCAACATGTGGGGTGGTGTAGAGATATTAGTGTAAATGTGTGTAAGAAAGGAGTGAATAAAGAGAAGGAAGAGGAAGGAAAGATCATGTGCGGTCCTTGGACCGTTGGGATACCGCTGCGTCATTCACCTGGTCTTGAGCGGAGAAACCATGGAAAAGTACCAATCCGAGCAGCCGACCGTAAGAATTCTCCTCCAGACAGTGGCTGAATTTGACCCAGGCTGTCTTAACTAGTGTCTGTGTATTTTCAAAAATCCTCCCACAGTCGAGAGCGAATATTTCAAAAGCAGTCGATGCAAGAGAAAGTTTGAGTATCTAGTGTATACTAAGGGCTTCTTCCCACGTAGACACTCAGCAGCGCTCCCGTCTGTAGCAACTGATAGCAAAGCGTTGGTTTAAATGGAGGTCTTCCCACGAGTGTCCGAGTCGCGCTGCAGTGGCGCTCGGTGGCGGACCCTCGCCACGAGCAGCCCGGGTGGACACCGATAACGCGAGCCCCGCTAGCGAGCCACCGAGCCCCCGAGCCACCGCTAGCAAAGCATTGGTTTAAATGGAAGTTCTCCTACTGGGACACACTTCACGGAGTTTTACCTTTTTTTATTTATTCTTGGCCATTGGCCTTCTGCAGCCGCTTAATATATATACAATAGTAATACATGAATAATCTGATATATTAGAGACAATATTCTAGTTTTAAATATAATGCAATTGTGTGCTTATATGATTTGTCATGAAAAATGACTCATCGGTTCTAGTCTATGGGGGAGCGGAAAATTCTCGTGGAAGCTTTCTTTTTAATGGTTTGCGATGAGGATTCTGCTTACCTATATGAACGTGAATGGCTGAAGGGATCTTTAATATTTTAGAATAGAATTTTGCGGCTAAGACGGAGAAGTGGACGGGGATAATCCCAAGTTCGATATGTAACTGCGCATTTGGAGTTTTACCTGATGCGGTCCCTTTGTTCATCGTTGGCGACGGGGCGGCGAAACCTCTCCCCGCCGAGTCCTCCCCCTCCCACCGCACGCGGCGGTGGCCCCGAGGAATGAGCCCTCGCGCCACTCAGAAGCGCTGCTGAGTGTCTACAGTGCGATTTTTCTAACTCTGCCCCTCAAGCCCCTACGGCCGCGAGGAAATATCACAAGGCATTTCGCGTCTTTTGTCGCTCGAACCGCTAGATGTCGCATGATCGCAAGCACTGCTTGATACGGTCCCGATCATGCGATATCTAGCGGATCGACTGAGAAAGACGCGAAATGCAGTGTGATATTCCATCGCGAAGAAGGGCCTTGAGGTGCTGTGCGTCGGAAGAGGCCCTGATGTCACTGCAGTCGCTCTGACCGGGAGTAAGTTCGAGACCCGACGGCGGCAGGATTTTCGACACTAGCTTGTCAGCTAGGTCGAATTCAGTCGCTGTCTGGAGGAGAATTCTAGCGGCCAGCTGCTCTGATTGGTAGTTTTCCGTGGTTTCTCCGATCAACACCAGGCGAATGCTGGAGCAGTACCCTAACAAACGGGCCACGGACCGCGCGCGATCTTTCCTCCCTCTTCTTTATCCTATCCTCACCCCTTACACACACACACACACTTACACTAACATACATTACACTACCACGCATGCCGGGAGACCAGTCGGGAGCTTAGAGCTTGCTGGGACGGTGCTCCGCAGGTAGGATATACCTGGTTGGGGAGAACCCCGCTAGTCGACGGTAGGTCGGCGCCAGATCTCGCCATCCAGCGGGGAAAAAAATCATCACCACCTCCCGAGAAAACACGCACCACACTTACGGGACTAATGACCAAAATAATTGACGCGCCCGGAAACACGAATCAATCTTTTTTTTTTAATTCTGGCCCTCAAGAAAATGTGCGCAAATAAATCTCTTTCCCCACACGTCATATACAGATTTTACTGTTTTTGACAAATAAATAAATAAATCGGAAGAGGCTCTAAAGCGTGCGGTGCGGGCGCCGTGTGAGGCGAAGGCGGCGGTGTGGGCGCGGCAGGAGGCGCGTGGCTGCGATCTCCCCGGCGAAGGCGGCGGCGGCGAGGGCCAGCCCCGCGCCCAGCAGCAGCTGCGCCGCCTGCAGGTGCTCCAGCTCCAGCGGCGACGGCGGCCGCTCCGTGGAGCTCGCCAGCGGCACCAGCGTGCCCTCCGCCACGCCCGCGTCCAGCAGGTCGCGGTACCTGTAACGCACCCGCCCCTCCGCTCAGGAGCCACTCGGCAGCGCCCAATCTCTTCACTTACACTTCGGTCTTTTTCCTTCTTGGCTTCTTGGTGTGTCAATAAAATGGAATAATCTCACGGTATTCGCGTCGTTCTCGGTTGTGCCACCAGGAGTCGCATGATCGCCAGCACTGGTCGATACAGTCGCGAGCATGCGACTCCTAGCGGCACAACCGAGAACGACGCGAAATACCGTGAGATTATTCCATTTTATTCACACACACACACACACACACACACACACACACACACCGTGAGCCAAGAAGGAAAAACCGAAGTATACAGCCACCGACCACCACCACTGGGCTTGGGAGAGGAAGGTTTTGTGGGCGCCGGCGGTCACAACGCAGGCAGGCAACAGTCACAAGACACTTAGGCTCAGTGGCGGCCCCAATGCCCTTGTGTGAAGGCTGCCATGTAGACCTGTTGTTTCTGGTGACGGTGCGGAAGCTGCGGCTGTGCTATTGATGACGAGAGTGCACCATTAAGCGCCACAGCTGCGCCACCGCACGGCTCGTGTTAATAGTTTCGTAAAAAACAATGCTACAGCAATGCTAGTATTAAATAACTTTCATTTTAAATTGGTTCTAATCGATTCTTTGAAATTCTTTCTACAATGAATCACCTCTGACTCATGAAACGAAGATACAAAATACTTTAAACCAAAAAATGCATTATCTTCAGGTATACAATAAAGAATTTCTTCAACCACAACCAACCATAATTTATAATTTTGTTTTGGTTAATGAAGCGAATCCTGTAAGAAAACTGAAAGAGATATAACCTTATTACGAATAAATTTTGTCCAAACAAGTTATGTCCATCTTTTATATTTAATTCTTTACATCACACCCATATATGAAACGCTAATTTATTTATTTTGTTTCAATTCAATTTCAACGTACTTTCGTAGCTTGGGGTTCAAAGCCTCAGGAGTTATAAATAATATCTGAAATTTATGAACGCTAGTTATTGATTCAGCCCTGATCGCTAATGAACTCCTGCAGACGTTTTCACGTCAAGCGACACATCTTCTAAAACCGAGCTTACCTGCTAAGTATACGATTTACGCGGGGGCAGAAGCCGGAGTAAAACAGATGGTAGTTGGTCCGCATCAAAGACTATGTGACTAAAATCAACTGTTTTACAAATTTCTCAAACAAATCTCATATAGTTTTCTCAGAACAAAAATCTCATATAGTTAACAGTTTGGGTCTTCGGGGCCCTCTAGTGACATAATATGACAGTTTTTAAAGCCAGAATGAAATAAAAATGTGAAGTGTTAGCTGGCGGGGGAGTGATATTGTCGCGTACTAGTAGCTCTAACGCGTTATGACGGAGCTACAATGTCACGATACACGATTAACAGTAACAACCTAATTAATAGTAAATGCTACTCACAACATCCGATTACGGAATTCATCACAATTAACCTCACTCCCAACACTTTTAACAAGCTCAGCTGATTCTCAAATTAACACGTGTTAATGTGTTAACGCTCAGCTGATTATTTGCAACCATGAAGTTTGCAAAAAAGAAGAAACAACTCCAGTGGTGAGGGAAAGTACGAAAAGCATCGGTAACAAATAGCGCACACAGCTTCAGCGACATCACGCGGAAAATGGGAAAACATTTAAAGGTATTTTCGGCCAATGGCCACCAAGGTCATCTGTCACGACAACACCATCTACACTTCCTTACACACATCAAAGTGTAGATTGCGTTGATCAAATACGTGTATTACTCATTCACTTTACGTTTGCAGACGGCAGAATTAGGAACTAATGTTGTTTTGAAAGTGAAGGCCCGAACTCACAACCGACAATACACGAATGGTCCCGATGTCAATCAGCATCTGACCAATCAGCTGTCTCCGAAGGCAGCACAAGCGCTACGAATTATGTCTTTCTGGCAGTGAGCTGGGGACGCGCCCTTCAATGATTAATGTAATATACAATAAAATAGATCACACCACACGCTATTCACAACATTCATGTACAATATTTTTATATCTTCTTTGCACTTATCTACTGCTTAATGGTTATGTTCTTGCCCCGCCGGAGTTCTGTATGCTGCTCACCGCCATCTATATCATATTAAACGGTGAGTATCAACTGCGGACGCGCGTTTCTCATTCAGTCGGCGGTGACATCGTGTAAACAGATCGCAGCGCTCCGTCTGCAAATGTAAAGTGAACGAGTAATATGCGCGTCGTTATTAATCGAAAAGTTAAGTTCCTTCGATCACCTTGTAATGTTGCTGAAGTTAATGTGTCCGAACAGCTGTCGACGTTTTTTGTATATACCTCCAATATGCTTCCGACACCGGAGTTGAGACTCCTTACAGATCCCATGCCTACGACATTCGAGCCATGAGACTCATTTGTTCTAAAATCTGATGCGACAACATTGTGCTATTGCCGAAGCTCCTGATTCGCTATTGATTAGGCGCTGGAGTTACCATGTGAGAAACTGTCAACTACATTCCAATTTCATTCGTAATATAGCAATATTATTGGTTAGAGATTTTAAAGACTCGACAACCTTGTAAGATTTGAATTCAACATACTTGTAAATTCGTCCCCCACCCGTCCCCTGACATCGCCGGCTTCATTAGCTATATTGCATAACTACGCTCCGTAAAATCAGTAAAAATGTAGCAGTTCCAGACACTACGAATTCCCGTATGGGTGACAGTCTGTGAACCCCTGACACTAACAGCGCCGAGGGGATCTACGACGTGACGACACACGACAAATAACGTAACGGAGAATTACTCCAATATTGTATGTTTAACCCTCTGGCGGGAGCGTAGCGGTACTCAGTGCCGCATTCTTACATTTTTTCTTGATTTCGTGTAAATAATTCGTGACGCACTATTGAGCGCATAGTTATTCTTTTTTCATTATATTTTCAACCGAATGTCACTCAAATCACGATTTTAGACATTGCCGATCGACCGTTATTCATTAGTAAATCAAACTCTCGCAACGGTTGCGGCACTCCGTACCGCACGCGCTTTGTCGTGTAAGTATAATATATGCGTATTTTATTCATTAGAATTCTTATTTTTCTTTTGTTATTGAGTTTTATGAGACATATTTTGAAGTACTAACTACTAATTCAAATTTAAATGCGTTGTTTCCGAATAAACGTTAGAAAGCACGTTTGCACCGTTTTCATTCCCCTTCATGCAACACCTACCAAGACACGGAGGGAGCGCGTGATGCATCAGATTCTTATTAATGTTGTCATTTCGTTTCGTATTTAGTTAGTGATAATGAAATAAAATATATAAAAAATTAAATAAAAAATATTTCCTTCACATTCAATAATAAAAGTAACAATTATTGACGTGAAAATAGAAGTTGATAAATGAGGCACGGTGTGCCGCACGCGCCTGCTAGTGGGAAATGATGGGACTCTTAGTACAATGAGTATGAGGAGGATTTGCAGTGGACAATGCCACAATAATGCGATTCTTTACCTTTCACTTTATGATTCTTTTTATTACAGCAGCATTTGTAATAATTCACGTACTATTTCTTCATCAAACAGGATCTAATAACCCCATAGGAATTAATAGAAACTTAGATAAAATTCCATTCCACCCATACTTCACATTTAAGGATATTATAGGATTTCTAATACTACTAACCATTTTATCACTTACAAATCCTTATTTATTAGGAGATGCCGATAATTTCACCCCAGCTAACCTATTAGTAACTCCCGTTCATATTCAACCCGAATATTTCCTATTTGCATACGTCATCTTACGATCAATCCCCAACAAATTATGAGGGGTGATTGCTTTAGTTGCATCAATCGTCATTCTATTCATCCTACCATTTACATCTAATAATAAATTCCGAAGCATACAATTTTATCCCATTAACCAACTATTATTTTGAACTTACACCTCAATTGTTATCTTATTAACATGAATCGGAGCCCGACCAGTCGAAGAACCATATATTTTAACAGGACAAAACTTAATACTCGAAAAGGGCTAAAGAGCGGTGTTTGGCAACGCACCACTTGTTGAAGAGGCCGGCCTGCTGCACGCGCAGGATGACGCGGTTGAAGGCGGGCGCGAGCGGTGAGTGCAGCGCGGCCTCGTAGCGCGTGTGCGTCATGACGACGCGCTCGGGCACCACGTGCAGCAGCGGCCGCCCGCCCTCGGACACGTGCTGGCGCTGGCGCATCGTGTACTCGATCTTGTTAATGCGCGTCAGGCACGACAGGTTGCGGTGCGCCAGCATGGTGCGCACGTAGTCGCGCGTGCGCAGCACCATGCGCTCGTTGATGACGATGGTGCGCCCGCCCGACTCGAACTCCACCGTGTTGTTGAAGAGCGACGCGAACACCGCCAGCCCCATGCCCGAGTCGTACCTGCGCACGGGGGAGACGCGTCTTTTCTTAGGTGCTTTGGAAACCATGAGTTTACTACCAAACTACCATACTACTTTGCTACCGTGAGTGCACTTTGCTACCATGAGGGCACTTTGCTACCGTGAGTGTACTTTGCTACAGTGAGTGCACTTTGCTACCATGAGTGCACTTGGCTACCGTCAGTGAACTTTGCTACCATGAGTGCACTTGGCTACCATGAGTGCACTTTGCTACCGTGAGTGCACTTTGCTACCATGAGTGCTTTGGAAATTGTCGATAAATCTTCAACTTGCGGAGGGAGGAGGGGATTTATCTCAGAATTTCCAAAGCACGAGTGTTTTTAATAGGAAATCATGTTAAATTCAAAGAGGTTATGTTAAAATACATACGCAGTTTATTGCACATCAACACAGCGACTGATACATATCGCCCCCTAAGACAAATGAGTCCCAACTTGTTATTGGCCAGTAGGAAGGGGCGGTAAGAAAAATCAAATAGAAAAAGTGATTTTTTTTAGATGGACCGCCCTGATTCTAGCATTTTGTAGCTATTAATATATAGTTAATCACTATTGGTTTTAATTTTGCAACTGGAATAGTCAGAACTAATTTCACTAGTAGTTTGGAACTTATCGATATCAAGTCGCATAGTGGCCAGCGGAGTAACCTGAAAAGTTTCAATCTCGAGTGAAATTCGGCTAGACTATTTGACGAATTAGTCGTAAATCGATTAAATAGTATATGCATAACGTTAAAGATAGCGTAAAATATTTCTTGCTCGGTTGTTTCCGAAGATAGATTGCAATTTCCGTCATAGAAGGAATATTTATTTTCGAGGGGGTGGAAAATAATTGAACGATATCTGCGGCAAGACGATACCGAAATATGCATATGGGAACTTTTTATTTTAGTCACCCGTAACACTGGCAGATCCAGGCGGCAGGAGGCCATGCCAATCCAGTACAAGGCCTAGAGTTTTCGTTTATTACCTTCCTCTCTTTGACAAAATTGATATCAATATTTATTCATGTTAGAATTCTGTAATTATGTAAAAAATACTGGATGGTATAATATGATATACACTGCAAAAAACATACAGTACTTGTATGTACACTACAAAAATTATATACAATATAATAACAAATACGTTTATTATTTAACAAAAATCTATAATCCCTCCCCCAAAATTATCGGTTGAATCCGCCCCTGATCCATGATTGGTTTATAAATCGCTATTGGTCGGAGTAAAATGGCATGCATGAAGATGAAACATGTGCCTGCCACTCGCCGCACATGCGTTGCACTACCCTCACAGAGTCTCCTTGCAGTACAATGGAATGGATGTGTGATGAGTTACTCGTACACGAAAACAAGCGATTGCCACTTAAGTATTAGAATAGAAAGACAGTGAATGAAGATAAGCTAGACAGGTTAATAAATTGTATTAAATAAATAGGAGTGAGGAATCGGGGGTCTCAAATGATATGCTTACGATTTGCCCTGACTGTTCTCTCATTCAGACGAAGGAACAATAGTAGAAAAGCATTAAGAACATTGTTTTAAGGAAGCTAGAAGTGAGGGAAGAACATTGTACTTTGCATTGTAATACCTGAATTTATTTAGAGCTAAAGCAGAAACATAATTGGATGTAATTCATTTGGAAATACATAACTTTAGTCTCAAGTAATGTTCATTAAATAACAAGTTATTCTCACCTTTTGGAAAGGCTATTATAATAACGACTGTAGCAGTACTGCACACAAGATATCAACGTACCTTCCAACTCTAATCTTATGCTCAAAACTCTAAATTGGGCTTCAATAGTACTAGAGATATACCCTCATTGTTTTCAAGGGTACACACTATGTACATATTTGTTCCTTGGAGAAAACGCACGGTCTAGATTCCAGACACCCGCCTCCTGCGGGAAGCCGGGCGCTATTCCAAGCGTCCTTTCTCCCGGAGAAAAGACGCATACCCGAAACGCACGCGCTACGAGTACCAATGCATGCGTAGGCGTAGGCGTAAAATTAGCAGCATTCGTTTCCAGTACAAATTCTTTCAGCTTGTCGGGAACACGGAGCGACCGCCGCTAAATCGCAACCAAAATCTCACTTTTGGAGCGGCGGCTCAGCAAGTTGAACGCAGAGAGGCAAGCGGCGAGTGGAAGGGGAGAGGGTGAGGGTTGGCAGAAGCTCTGGCGATGACCTTCAATCCAGCGCGGAGGGTCGGTTTGAGCTGGATTCCGGCGATGTTGCCATTTTCCGAACAAGGAGTGGAGTGGCAAAGCCAACATTGCGAAGAGACATTCTGAGCGCTCTGCAGTGTAAATCAGTGATGTCAAACAGCGAAGTAATAACTTGGTGGACGTTGCTCGCAGATACAAGTAGATCTCATCTCCCTTACGAACCCCTGCAGCCAGGTGAATGAGAGTGACTGGTCGTTTGTTCGAAGCGGTGAGTACATGCGGAGTGAATTAATACAATAGCATTACAGAGCAATAAACGAAAAGTCTACTGCAAATTTCAAGCTGAAAGGGCACCTTTCTTTTTTATATTTTAATTAAACCTAAACATTGTTTTATTATGCCTTGTTAGAAGTTTACGTTTATTGTATCAACATTACTTTTTGTAATTTTCAATATTCAAAAACCTAAAAATTATATTATTGAAAGAATTACCATGACAGGTAAAAAAATCAGTCATCATGAATCAGAGACATTTCATTGGATTATCAAAAATAACTCCCAAAATGAACTTCAATTATACATTGTATTTCCTGCAAAAAATCTGTAGGTTGTGTTGAATTTTTTGTTCAAGATGAAAACACTTATCTGCAAATTTTGATATACGATAAAAAGGCTTTTTCGATTTACGATAAAAAAGACTCATCAAAAAATTGCCGTTTTTGAGGTACGATGAGAGAAAATGATTAGAGAATAATGTATTTTCACTAGAAAAATATTAAAAAGACGTGATCAGACAACCGGTATGCATACCAAATGACTTTCTTTTTGGCGACGAAATAAACACTCCGTTCAGGGCAAAACGTTCCCCTGCCAAAAGGACAATTTCTCAGAAGTGTCGCGTTTCTTGTGCAGAGATTCATGAGATAGCGTACGGTGAAATATTTATTTATTTAGCGTCAAAAACTGTTAAAATACTGGGAATGACATACTAAGGGGAATCGCATATTCTGGGCACGTTAACTAAAATTTCCTATCCTAACCCAAATGCGAATTGAATTCTGAATACAGATGAAAATGAGTATTTTTTTGGCAAGAATTGATAAGAAAATATTCGCTCCGGTGTAATAAAAACTATTTGCAAAGGCACATGAGCTATAGATTTGGGTTAGTACATAGAGAATGATGTTTCAAATAACTTTTCCACTGAACTCTAGACGTCGTGCACCGAGAGTGAAGTTTCATTGCCATTGACCCGTAACAAATTGAACACTTGACGGCCCCGTGGCCGAAATCGCCAACAGTAATGCCGTACTGATCTCGGACGGAGGGGTCGCGGGTTCGAGTCCCGCCTCGGGCATGGTTGTATGCGTTCATCCTTTCACCCCCTATCATCACCATATCGTTTCATCCTCATATCATCACGTTACATCCAATAGTGGTCGCTAACGACCTAGTAATTGGTGCGACCTTGAATAACAAAAAAAAAATTGGCCACATGGAAGAGTTCTGTGGTCACGGGAGTAAAAGTTCTTAAGTCAGTTTTTGGGAAAATTGGGTAAGTACTGAAACTACAAGTTAAGTATCTATATTTTGTTTTAGTAAAACGTCCGAATTCAAATGTCTCCTTAACGAGAAAAAACCATCCCCCGTGACCACAGTTTTTGGCAGCAGCGCGACGCACCACTCCTGAATGGAGGCGATGGGCTTGGCGTAGTGGGTGACGGTGAGGTGGCTGGAGAAGGAGCCCAGGAAGAGCGTGCGCGCGAGCAGCGTGAACCAGAGCCAGCTCGTGTAGAAGGTGCGCTCGCGCCGCCCGCGCGGCTCCCAGTCCAGCCCGTCGCCCAGCAGCACCTGCGCCACACAGCACACAGCACACAGCACATAAAAGCTCTTAACCCTTAACTGGTCTGCTGAAAAAGAATTACACTCCTTGTCTGGTGGGATCCAGAAGACCCCAATTTTGTAAAATGAAATTTCATTAAGGTATGAAATTTTATTTTATAAAATATCACATATATGATCATTTACATTGTAATGAGTAATATTTGCTACATTTAAATAAAAGTTAACAAATATAACATAAATACCAAAACAAACATGAAAAATAATTACACTCCTTGTCTGGTGGGATCCAGAAGACCCCAATTTTGTAAAATGAAATTTCATTAAGGTATGAAATTTTATTTTATAAAATATCACATATATGATCATTTACATTGTAATGAGTAATATTTGCTACATTTAAATAAAAGTTAACAAATATAACATAAATACCAAAACAAACATGAAAAATAATTACACTCCTTGTCTGGTGGGATCCAGAAGATCCCATTTTGTAAAATGAAATTTCATTAAGGTATGTTAAATACAATTTAACAAATATAACATAAATACCAACACAGAGTAGTTGGTACAAAGTTGGTCAAGTGTATCTGAGCCCCATTTGATGTTGTAATAATTGATCATATTCGACTTTCTGTTTGTGGATCAACCTTTTGGTTATGATGTATTGTCGATAAGAGAACAACAGACCGATTCACAGAACAAATCTAGAGAGAACGTAAGAAAGTGAAAAAAATATGTTATTGAAATTTACTGACAGTCCTTGTCTGGTGGGGTCCATACAGACAATGAACAATAAAATACTATTACGTTGTTATTTTAAACAAAAAGCACACACGATCATCTTCTTGAACGAGGAATACAAGGAATCACAGCCTAATATATCGGTGCTTTTAATTACTAACTTGAGTTTATGATAGCCTAGGGTCCCAGGGACCCCACCAAACAAGTTAAGGGTTAAGTCATAAATCTTAGTTTGGAGAAAAGCGTTAGATTATTGATCCAACGCTTTTTCCTATGCTCAACGGTAGTTCCCAACGCTTTTTTGTCGTTAAGGTGGCAACATTTGAATTCAGTCGTTTTACCAAAATAAAATATAGATACCTAACTTGTAGTTTCAGTACTTAACCCAATTTCACCAAAAATCGACTTACGAACTTTTACCCCGTAACCACAGAAATGTGTTTCGAGGAGTGGGATTCGAATATTATGGAGGTTATGTTGCATGATATAAACCCATTAGGAATTTATGCTACCTTAAAATTCCCTTTATCGTGCCAGAACAAAGATTGTAAACACGTTGACACATTATACTACAGGCATTGGACTTTAGGGGTGTTTTAACTTCTAAGATGAGTAAGTTGGTTTCGAATGTGAAGCTATTTTTACTTCAAAACAATTATTTAGAAAGTGCTCAATGTTTTGACCGTTACATTTTATATCATGTAATTTTGTTACGTGTTACAAAGTAGTCAACCATCGAATGCGATGATGTGAATTAAATGTGACTGAAGAAGAAAATGCATCCGCCATGTCTACCTTATATACAAAATGCAATCTTTTTTGTGTTTGACGTGTGAGATAGGCATAGCAACTCCGATAATCGTATTCCAATGACATTACAGTTCGTTCATGAGGTTATGGAAAAACGTCGATACAATTTTCAAGGGAGTTAGTGATGATCAAGGGTTGATTCGGGATTTTGGGAATTAATAGATATTGAACAAATGGATGTGATGAAGATCAAGATCATATTCATTACAAAAATATATTAATGAAATTGATAATTACTTTATTTCTGATATAAAGCTAACATGCCACTCTCACCAAATCGAACACTCGGTTTTTTAAGACACTTCACCAATAGATACGGAATAATATAAAATGTTTATATTCAAATTTCAAAGTGCTTTGGACAATTAGAAGAAGTAAAGCAAAAATATAAAGTGTAAGATTTTCGTCGGCCCAGGGCCGGTTTAACGACCTGCGGAATCTGTAGCACTTTTAACTTGCGGAGCCCCTGTTTTTAATTTTTCTAATTGTTTAAGCCATAGTCAAGCGCTTGGTATATGAAAGAGCTTTAACCGATTTCCGATATTTTTTTAAAAATCGATCCTTAGCTAAACATAGCTTTGTTAATCTATGTTGAGACAATACTGTATACAGTGTTATAAGGTCGATGCCACGAGCGGGAGTCCGTGGCACGAGTGCCACGACAAAATCGCCCCCTCCACGTAGTTACTTACCACGCCATCTGAGACAACGCCATCCCTATTGTAAAACGGCGGGGTTAGTAATACTTCCATTTACCAAATCTAGTTGCGCAGAGAAGCTCGTGGCATGATACGGTGCCACGACGCGTGCCACTGCTACCAGTGGAAGACCTTGACATCACTGCTGTATATTGTAAAGAAACGACTGAAATTAAAGTTTATAAATACTTGAATCCAGTTACCAGTACTCTGAGCCAAATTGTAGGTCAATATTGGGACATTTGTACATTTTCTATTAGGCAAATAAGATTTTGAAGTCTACAAAAACAGTTAAGAATACAGTTTAAACGAAACATTATTATTTTTATTTATTATTACTTATAGTTAGAAATCAATATCTTTATTCAAAATAATTCATTATTTGAAGTGTTATCGGAAGATATACAACAGATATAAACGAAAGCAAATCAAATTCTTCTCATTGATACAAAATGTTTAAATATTGAAATGAAAATGGAAATAAATATATTAATTGTTCAATATATTAAATTGTAAACATTTAATAAAATGACGTGATTAATTTTCAATTTTGATTGAACTTTGTTTACGTAATTAAACGCAACTAATATTCACGCAATTTTGCAAGAGAAAGCTCGTCGATTATTCTCGTTGTTTCGTATATGTAAGGGTATGTTTACATCGGCAAAACTTTTTCTTCATCATGAGTGAGGCATTTGTTTCTCCGAAAGCGCGGGGCCCCAGAAAGCGCGGAGTCTGTAGCACGTGCGGCAAGTGCTACTAGGAAAACCGGGACCGCGTCGGCCGTTGGACACGAGCAAGGGCTGGAAGAGGTCGCTTCCGAAGCCAAGCGCGACCTTGAATTCCCCCTCCCCTCGTCGTTGCCCGCGGCGTCACGCCCACAGCTAGTGCGTAAATAGATTTGTCGGGGAACTGGATACCAGCTCTACATAATTTGTAAAATAATTCTTATGTAACATAATTCTTATTGAGCACATGCACGCACTATTATAAAAATGTATTTATAGAATACTCACAATAGTAACGTACATGATTCGTATCATTGCATTATTGGTTTTCTATATTACTAATAAGATAATGCATTATCGAAAAGTAAAAGATTTAACGTGCTTTTACACATAGCCGAATTTATCCGTCCCTTTGCGAGTTTTTTTAGCTCTAGTGGTTTGAAAATAGCCACCAATAATGTATCCAAAGGCCTATACAGGGTGTCCCACCAACTATGGACCACCTCCCTAACTTCTAAACGGTTCAGGATATCGAAATGCAGTTTTCGATTAACAATGCGGAATGATGGGGCTAGTAACATGCCATAGAGAAATTGTCTATGACATTTTTAGTTTTCGATAAATTTAATCATCTTTAATTTTTTAAATGGAACTATATATTTTTCCAGCAGCAATGTATAGATCATGAAAAGAGGAATAAAATGATGTATCATATGTTGGTATTTTGATGGTAATTTGAGAATAAAATTAGCTTTCTGACACGTGATTTTTAAGTAAACGGTCTTTTCTTGTAGCAGCTCTGTCAACAGTAAGACGGCCTTCGCGGCGTCGAGACTGTTTCGTAGAGACAAGGTGTGTGAGAGGGGCGGCTGTGAGGGATAGAGGCGTAACTACAGCAATTCATGGTCTTCACATGAAGATCATATGAACAAACGCCAACATTAACGATCAGAGTGAGAGATTTTTGACATTTGTTAATGTGAATTGAACTTTCCTTCTACTGAAATTCCAAAGCAACGATAATCAAAGAGAACAAAATAAAAATAATTTGTAGCGGAAGGACGATAATAATAAAGGTCTTTTCAAACTTACAAGAATCGAGCTCAGTGTGTTTGCAGAAACAATGAATGGGAATGAATGATTGAAGATTTTTATTGTAATAACTCTATTAATTCATTAAATAATAGATAGGTAGATATTTTCTATTATTATTTACTGTTAATAAACTTCTTATTTAAACACGTACAAAAAGAAGAAAGCAATAAAATTTTTGAATTATTCTTGACAGACTCTCAGTGTACATTTAATAAACTTTAACACAAATGCACATCTGCAGTCACAACTGCCAATGCTGATTGGAGAGTTTCTCACTTCATAACGCCACGTGCTGCCACAAACTTGAATATCCACGGCAGAAGACGGAAGTGTAATGTTTTCTTTTCCATTTATGAACAACAGGAAAGGTACGGTTGCGCAGTGGACGAATAATCTTCTTAATTAAAAATTTAATTTACCAACGAAGAGACGGTGGTTGGATTCTTGTCAAGTTTGAAAATGATATTCATTATTAAAGAAGACAAGTTACATGCAGATAAATCAACGGAAAAAAATCTCTTATTCTGATCGTTGAAATGAGTGTTTCTTAATGTGACTTTCGTGACAAGATCCTGGATTGCTTTAGTTAGGTCTCTTATCCCTCATTGCCATCCCTCTCAGTCTCCTCCCTCCACGCAAGTCTTGACGCCGTGAAGGTCACTTTTTTTCGAAGGCGAGAGTTGCAAGGGCAGCTTCACGAAATATTGTCCGTTTAATTCAAAATCACATATCAGAAAATCTAATTTTAGACTCAAATTACTTTCAAAATTCCAGCATATGATACATCATTTTATTCCTCTTTTCATGATCTATACATTGCTGCTGAAAAAATATATAGTTCGATTTAAAAAATCAAAGATGATTAAATTTCTCGAAAACTAAAAATGTTGTAGACAATTTCTCTATGGCATGTTTCTTGCCCCAAGATTCCGCATTGTTAATCGAAAACTGCATTTCGATATCCTGAACCCTTTTAGAAGTTATGGGGGTGGCCCATAGTTGGTGGGACACCTGTATACACGGCACAGTTTTCGTGCAGATTGGACATACAGAAAACGTGCAGTCCAGACTGCATGATTTCTGCACGAAAAATGTTCGTAATTTTTCTTGCAGAAAACTTACCGTTTGACTCAAGCGCCGCTAGCGGCAAAATCTTTCACCAAAGGGTATGTTTACCCGACACGATGGTAATTGGTCATGTCGATTGTCCTCCCTCCAAAAAAAAAGGCCGAGAGTTTTCATTTACCTTCGTTTATTTGGCAAAATTGATTTAAATATTTATTTATATTCGAATTACGTAATTATTTAAACAATAATATTGTGTAGTATCTTATCTACAGAATGTAAATAACATACAATATAATAAGAAATATGTTTATTGTGTAACAAAAATCTACGATACCCCCCCCTCAAAATTATCGTCTGGATCTGCCCTAGTGATAAACTACCTCTTTCTCTATTGCCCTCTCTCTGTTCTTCTTGTATATGCTCCTCATGGTTAATTAATACTAAAAAAAGATAACAGGAAGGTCGCACGCACGGAAATATCGCCACTGAAAGTACACGGACGGTGCAATTCAGTTATTTCCCTGTAGAAACGTACAGACCGTGTACATACAACTTTTGGCGTTTAGACTACTTCTAGTTTGGGATCTTGAAGCTTCTGCACAGAAACTGAATGAGAATCTTCACGAAAACTGTACTGTGTATTCCGGCCTGAAAAAAGAAGTTGCAAGCTTATTTTCTAGGAATAGGATTATTACAATATTGACAAAGAAGAAAAACTTCAATTTATAAATCGTAAATTGAAAGCAAAAGATAACATTTCAGGATGTCATATTTATAAATTTGTTTTACTTGGTCAAAATAAGGAGAGTGTGAGATTGACCCTGGAAATGATGCACACCCAAATACAGCGTTCCATCTGGTCCACCGACAACTAATCTAAAAGCTACGTAGTACTTATTGCACTTGAGCTGGTGAGGCGCTACTGTCAACTGTCTGGGTTGCCCCTTCGCCTCGGGAGACGCGCCCGCTCGCCGTATGTGCTTGCCTAACGGCCGATGGTGGTCATTCGAAACTTCATATTTTCATTCATAACTCAGAATAACTTTAGAAAATGAATGTGTGAGTTTTCTACTATCCAGTATCTACTGGTAAAGCCTCTTAAAAACCCAAATGTCCGACACGTGAGTTAAAATTTATCTAATAATAAATTACAAATTCTTTCCTCTTTTGGAATGTTGAGTCATTCACATTAATGAAAATACAATCACTGGCAATTGGGAATCTGTAATTTCTTTTCTGAAAAAATATCTACTTCCAAATTTAAACAAAATGATAATAGGAGCAAGAATACCTAAATATAAAATATAATTTTCTATAACATTTTTGTTATAATTCTTTATCTAATTTTCATCAAATTTTTTAGAACAATAATTTGCATAATGATTAGGTTATAAAAATGACGTAAAATGTGCAAGTGTTGATAGATCAAACCGTTATTTTAACCCTCCGGCGGGCGCGTCCCATCATTTCCCACCAGCAGGCGCGTGCGGCACTCCGTATCGCATTTTTCAACTTCATTTTCGAATCCATAGTTATTACTTTTGTTATTGAATGTGAAGTAAATATTCATTATTTATGTTTTTATACATTTTATTTCATAATAAATACTTAAATACCAAATGAAATAAATAAGAATCTGATCCAGCACTCGCTTCCTCCGTGTCTTCGCACATGCTACATGTCGGGGAATGAATACGGTGAAAACGTGCCCTTCTAATGTTTCTTCGGAAACAACACAATTCTAATTTGAATTAATAGTTAGTACTCCAAAATCTATGACATAAATATCAATAACAAAACAGTAATAATAATTCTAATGGATAAAATACGCAAATATTATAATTTTATTGACAAATGCCGTTTGAATTACTAATAAATAACGGTCGATGGGTAGTGTCTAAAATCGTGATTTAAGTGTCATCCGGTTGAAAATAGTATAATGAATGAAGAATAACTATGAGCTCCATAGTGCGACACCAATCATTTACACGAAATGAACAAAAATGTAAGAATGCGGCACTGAGTGCCGCTACGCGCCCGCCGGAGGGTTAAAAGCGATCGCCGCGAGAAAAGGTTCGGAATGCGTGCTGTCGATGGCCGGCGCTTGGCCAGTGACCTTGAGGGTGTCGAGGCAGGTGTGCGCGGCGGTGCGGCGCGCCTCGCGGCCGGCGCCGCCGGGCCCCGCGTGCCCGCCAGGGCGCGCGCGGCGCAGGCCGTGCCACACGAGGGCGGCCAGTGGCAGCGAACACCCCACCGCCGCCCACGTCAGCGGCTCCAGCGTCACCAGGATGGTGGAGTAGGCCGGCAGCGGCAGCGAGTTGGGCACGAAGATGAACATGTCGCTCTGGTGGTGCGGGTACAGGAACTCGACCGCGTGGATGCGGTCCATTTTGATGTTGCGCGTGTTGCACGCGAATTCCGCCCGCCCAGCCACCAAGTCGCCGCTCGACCCCGTGAACGTGCCGTTGCTCAGGCGCTCCCCGTAGTTGCCTGCGACAGTGTCGATGGAGGGGCCTGCGATTAAGGTTTGCTTCATACATAGACACTGAGAAGCTCTACCGAGTGGCGCGACTGATAGGAAAGCATTGGCTTAAGGGCCCTTTCACTCGTAGACACTCAGCAGCGCTACCGAGTGGCGCGACTGATAGCAAAGCGTTGGTTTAAGGGCCCCTTCACACGTAGACACTCAGCAGCGCTACCGAGTGGCGCGACTGATAGCAAAGCGTTGGTTTAAGGGCCCCTTCACACGTAGACACTCAGCAGCGCTACCGAGTGGCGCGACTGATTGCAAAGCATTGGTTTAAGGGCCCTTTTACTCGTAGACACTCAGCGGCGTTACCGAGTAGCGCGACTGATAGCAAAGCATTGGTTTAAGGGCCCTTTTACTCGTAGACACTCAGCGGCGTTACCGAGTAGCGCGACTGATAGCAAAACGTTGGTTTAAGGGCCCTTTCACACGTAGACACTCAGCAGCACTACCGAGTGGCGCGACTGATGGCAAAGAATTAGTTTAAATGGAGGTATTCCCACGGGTGTCCGAGTCAGGCTGCAGTGGCTCTCGGTGGCGGACCCTCGGTACAAGAAGCCCGGGGGGACACCGATAATGCGCCAGGCCACTGCTAGCAAAGCACTGGTTTAAATGGTGGTCTTTCCACTGGGACACGTGTCGCGGCGAGATTCTCGGAAGAGCTATGAGAGATAAGATTTTTCTCAATGAGAGATAAGATTGTACTGCGGTCCCTTTGTTGGACGTGGGAGACGGTTCGGCGAAACCTCTCCCCGCCGAATCCTCCCCCTCCAGCCGCAAGGGGCGGTGGCTACGTTTGAAGTGCCCCGCCGCTTATGGGTAGCGCGCCACAATGTCTACGTGTGAAGGAACCATAATACAGTATACAGGGGTGACGATACATAAACGAAGTAGATGCTCATAATCCCCCCTCTACAAGAACCACAAATTACTTAGTATACTTTTTATATTACGCAAGTTCAAAATATTTTTTAATTATTTTTAATTCAAAGTTTGTACGTACTTAATTTTCGTATTTATTTTAAATATATGTTTTCAAATGTTCATATTTATGAATATTCCTCCCACAGTATTATTAGGGAGCCAATGATGGTCTGGCCTCTAAAGACATTAATTCAGCCTTGGTTGTACTCATTTTAGAAAAGCTGAAGGAACAAATATAATCTAACAAATATGTAGCATTTCAAACCAAAAGAACATTGCCTTCCTCAGTTTAGATTTCTGAACTTATCTGACGTCAATAAATATAAAAACGTTTCTACTAGAATTAAATAATTCTTGCGTTTAGAACTATTCAGCAAATTA
The DNA here is from genome assembly GCA_031308135.1 of Acheta domesticus. Taxonomy (NCBI): domain Eukaryota; kingdom Metazoa; phylum Arthropoda; class Insecta; order Orthoptera; family Gryllidae; genus Acheta; species Acheta domesticus. The sequence goes on along the minus strand of JAHLJT010000631.1, from coordinate 18,077,787 downwards.
AAGTTTTATCAGCTTGGCACTAAATAACACAGAATATAAATGAGTCTACGCCACTCAGCTGTTGGCATAGACGATCATTCAATGTCCCTAGGCTAGAGGTATTTCGTTAAAAAAAGAAGATTATCATCTGCTGTAGCTGCCGAAACCGTGCGTATTTTTCTCGTTCTTCTGGTGCTACTGAAGTGTACTAGAATATCTTAAATGACATGTGATGTTGGTAACATAAACACAGTTTCTTTGCTTAAGCGAATATGAAATGTTAAGTGACGATTGATATGATTTATTCAATTAAAATATTGGTTTCTGGTCATTTCCTAATCCACTATTACAAACTGAAAACATCCATTCCATATGAAGCATGCGAACACACAACTCTAGCTTTGCGCATTTTCAATCATTAATAATTTTTATTGGCGTATCTTTTACAATATAAGCACAAAAAAGAAATGTACTTTTCTCCCAGACCTATAGTATCGCCTACAGCTACCTCGTGAGTGCAGAAATCGTCTGAGTTGTATATAGTTTCCTCGATTGTATGGTTTTCTACAATGAGGTCAGTGCAAGGAAAATTACGTGCACGAGGATGTAGACGAGAACTGGTTTTGCACTAGACACGCCTAGATGATCGTGTTGAGGCAGTACATAAACAAGGAAAGTGGCTACATTGACGCGCTCACACTGAGCACTCCAGGAACCTTTTGACATTGAGACTCACAATTTTCAACAACTGAAGTGGCAATGGCGTTTTCAAGTTGACGAACAGCACTTGCCTCGAAAAATAAATACCCCGAAACTCGACAGCAACTGTTTTAATCAATATTGTAAGGGGAAAGTGGTCAGTTGTGAGTCTCGCCAGAATTCCTGCATATTAAAGGGAATTCATTGTAATATGTGCACTTACAATTACATGCTACGAATTTCTGGAGTTTTTATTTCTTAAAACTTGATTTTATCATTATGGGGTAATTTACATAGCCATTGTTTGATATTTTAAACTTGTTTTGCCAATTTTTATTGTTCAATGTAAAATAGTTCATATTTTTGATATTTTGTTCACTATTATTGTATTTTCATTGTATAATATTCCGGAAAGCAATTACATTCAGCATAAAGGTGAGAGTTTTTTCTCAGCATGGTCCTTTACACTTCTCACAAAGAAAGAAATAGATAATTCCTTTATCATACTTTTAAATATATTTCCAATAATAAAAAATAATTCATAATAACATTATCATTAGTTTTTTCTTTAACGTTTTATCTTCTCACCTGAGAACATTAGCTTTACATTTGCTTTATAGTATTCCTTTTCAGTTTGTCAACCTTTTAAGGTGAGACGGTAGGCCGATTTTTTAAAAAAAATGGAAGTTTATGGTTTTGCATAATTACATAATATGTTCTTTTATGAACATTTCTAGACCAAATTCATTGATTTATTCCGTCTGTAAGTGTAGGAAATTTATTTTTAAAGATTCCACTGACAACTGTCAGACTGCAAAATTACTGTACTTGCGCGCATACAACTTCTTATATCTCTGGTTGTAATTTTGTCAGAAAGCTAGTTTTTGTTGACTTTTGTAAAGGAATTTTGTCTGCAGGTACTGATAGAACAGTCTGTGCGATAGTATAATTTTTGTAAATGCATTTATTTAGTTAACAATTTTTCCGCACGTATAGAAGCCTGACTTGATGTGTTTGTTGCATAGTAAAGTTCAATTTATTATCAATTATTGTGTGTTATAGGGTACAAAATTAAAATAAATGTCTCATATGTTCTACAATGTCGAAATGTAAAGGAATCTTTAAACAATGCATTTTCAAAGAAAATCAGCATATCAGATCAAATCCTTTGCAGCACGAAAATAATGATAATACGAGTCCGAATGCATGTGAAACTCTTCCTAGTGAGTCTAAAACGAAAAAAACGTAGTGTAAATATAGAAGTTGAAAATAGTACTAAGTGAAGACATAACTTCTCAGAAGATGGCTACATGGCAAAATACAGAATGTGAGGCATTCAAGAACACCTATTGTATAAGAATACCAAAATATCTTTTTGTTGGTATCAGAACCTTACAATTAGGAAGTGTCTGAAGCTGTTATAATAAATAATGATAGAAATTGTGCCGTATGAGAAGTTATGAAAATATTACGTGTGTCACATGGGAAAACCCATGCTGATATTTGTAGAGATCTTGATAGATTACGCATTGCAAAGGCAAAATATGATGACCAACAAATGCCAAAGGAGGGAAGAAAGAAGAAAAGAAAAACTCAGGCTGGTCTAAAAGACAGCGAAACCTGTTATTATGATGCAGGCTGCCTGTAGTTACTCTCTAGTGAAAAATATTCTAAGTTTTCCTAACATATGCTTCTCTGAAAACTTTGAGTGCCATTTTCTCAGAAGTTAAAATTTTCAAACGTTTGCTCCATTATCTCCGAAACTATTAAAGCTATCTGCATGAAATTTTTACTGATGATAAACCACGTTATACTAACAATGTGAATCCTCAATCGTTATTATTACCTGTCTAGTCCATGTGTTAGGATTTTTTGGCACATTTTTTTAGGAAAAAATTCGTTTTTTGGAAAAAAAATTATAAATCACTTCAGAAAGAAGATAACAACTTAACTAAGGATCAGTAATCTCTTCGTATATCAATTAATAAGAAGTGCAAAATTCATTAAAATTTATTCAGTAGTTTCTGAGAAAATGGGTCACAAAGTTGCTTGTTTTAACATTGATGGGATAGGGCCTACGAAAATATTTTTCCTCGTAATCCAATTATCAGATAGAGGCAATTTAAGAAATTGATATTGTAAAACCTTTCATTATATTAGACTTTTCCATAGGCTACTAAGCTAGAAAGTACAGCGCCTACTTTATAATCGAGGCCTTGTAAAGCCAAAGCAGCTACGCGCCAAAATTTTTTGAAACGAAGGTTTTAGTCAGATAAATATCGAGACCATTACTCAGGTGAAAGAGCAATGCTCCAAATACCTTTCAAGTAGTTGTAACATATTCCTAGAGTTTGCTCTGTTTGTATGTCAGGGATACGAAATCATGCAGTTTTTATTATTTACCGAAAAAACCTTTTTTTTCACTGACTTAGCTCCCTTGGCTTTACAAGGTCTCTATTATAATACAAGAAATTTTTTCGTTTATTATATTTTTGTGTATTTCCTCCATGTCTTTCATTGCTCCATCTCCCCACTTCTTAGAGAATTAAAAATTATTTCTTTGACGATCACTCTGAAAATTTTATCAGAGCATAATTTAATGATTTCTTTTGTAGATGATTTGAATTAATTAATATTTTAAATAACATGACAAAAAAGTTCAGAAACGTCAAATATTTGCACAAACATTAAACTTTTTTGTCAAAAAAGTGATCATTTTAAAAACAGAAAAAACAAATTAATTCTAGAACGCCCAGAGGCGTCATTTCGACTCCTAGTACTCTTTATATCCTTGTAACGTCTATGTTTTTGAAGATAGAATTGTATGATTTCGTGACTTTTCATTAATTTCAATTCCTTACAATATGTTAAAAACTGAATTGTGTAATAAACATATTTCATGAAAAATTATCGCATTTACCTAGAACGCCCGCGAGGCGTGATTTCGACTCCTTGGATACTGACCCGATCTTGTAAGTTCTGTTTCGTTTATTTCAACGCTGAAAAATGTTTAATGTGTCTCCTAGTATTTCAGATACCTTACTAAGCAATATGTGAGCATTCCTTCCGCTCTGCATTGTTTTCAGGTCTTTTTCTTCAATACATGTAAAGTCTTGAATCATGAGTTGTTTCGTTACGGTAAAGCAAAATTATCATTATTTTAAAAATATAATTGTCACTTGAAAGAAAAGATTGTTGTTATATGATGTTTAATGAAAAAATCTTTCTTATTATCATTCATATAAAGGGAAATGTTCTGAGTTTTGAAGAGATTTTTAGAGTAGAGGAGGGCGATTTGGACTCCAGATGGTGATGATGTGGTGAGATATACTTTGTTTTTTATTCACTTTTGTTTTATGAATCACGATTATCGAATTAATAAGATAAGAGAGATTTTGAGAAGAAATAAAGGCGAATTGCACTGATTTTATCCGAAAAATAGTTTTCCTTTAGTATGAAGTGATACATTTACAAGCTATAGACGTATTATGTCAGATGAACAGAGTTGATACTCCGGCATTTTCCTTTCAAACGCCATGTATTTACCCAGTTTATGATGCACAAACCGAATGAAAGCAGTTAATAATTGTGACTTGTGGGAAATTGTCACTAAAAAGGCGTGTGTCAATTTGTTTTTTCTTCACTATAAATGTTGAGGAAGTATTGAAAACCGATTGGAAACTCTTGAAAAAATGTAGCCGTGAACTACGCATCAGAATGCAGGGCAGGTGTTGATCAAACATTTGGATAATATTCTACGAAATATGCTTGAAAACTGTGGCCTGTACAAGGCATTAAAAGATTGAATCATATAACTGGACGTATTTCTGTATGCGTAGTAGAGTCAGTAATGTAGAAAGTAAATACAACCGGAACCAGAACTAAGTACCATTTCGAGCATGTGATTAAATTTCTCTGAAAACTCCATCATGAAACAGATATGAAGTTTCTATCGGTGTGAAGCATACACAAATTTCTAACATACACGTTTTCTATAATAAATATAATTTAAATCAAATAATTAATATAAAAAAATTGACAAAATGCCAGAAGTGCAATGCAACGGAAATCAATTTATCTGACACACATGAAACTCGTATTACGAAAAATTAAAATTTTATAACATTTTTATTGTTATTGTTGCACAAAGGTTATTAATAGATAAAAGTTTACTTTTCACCAAATTATTTTGTCCGTTTATTTTCTCATTCCGTCCGAGATGTTTCTTAAACTTACAATTTGCGGAATAGAATTGGCGAGAACTATTTAAAATATATTTATGTTTTGGCGTAATAATTCCATTATGTACTAAATAATTATTTTTAATATTGTTGTACTAACGTAGATAAACATTTTTGCAATATTTCTTTTTGAGAAGTATCGTCGAAGGCTCTGAGTCGAAATGTCTCCACTGGGCGTTCTAGGGGGTATAAGAAAGCCGGGCGTTCTAGTGTTAATGTAATAACAGAAAGAATTTATGTTATCTACGAAAATAAAACCATTTCACTCTTACACAAACTTACATGCCAATTACCTTTAGTAATAATAATTTTTGGGACAGCATTGATGTATTCCATGAATGTATTCATCATGGACACATCAGCTCCCCTAAACTGGCCCGGGACTTTGGAGCGTATACAGTGCGGCACCTCTTCAAACAAGGAAACGACGACCTCCGACCTATGCACGTTCCTCGTTTTGTCCGGAAACGCCTTCTTGCACACGTCCGGGGCGTTGATGTCGCTCACCGTGCACTTCTTGGAGTACGGATTGCACGACACGATCTTCGAACCGGACACCGCCGCCATGTTTATCGCACGATGCTTCGAATACATCCTCCTCAGCTCGATCTCGGCGTCGCTCACCGACCCGAGGTACGCCAGCACGGCTGGGGATCGGGGATGCCAGCCTGTTTCGACAGGTGGCGCCGTCCCACCGCAACCCCCACCGGCCAGAAGCAACGCGGCGGCGGCCAGGGGCATCGAACCAGCGGCCTCCCCGGGAGCGACTACCGCTCGTAGCGGGCCGAGGGCGTAGCGGTGCATGGGCGCGAGCAGGCCGCCGGCGTCCGGAGCGCAGGCGCGGGTGGCGGCCGCCGCCAGAAGCCTCACGTCGCCTCCGCGGTACAGGCAGCGCTCCGCCAACAATGCGGCCTTCGAAGCGAGCGCCTCCGCCGGGGGAGGGGAGGGGGCGGGGAGCAGCCAGGACGGCGCGGGCGGCGCGGGCGACATCGCCGCGCAGCTCTCGGCGAGGATGAAGCCGGCGGTGAGCAGGGCGAATGCCGCACGAGCGGCGACGGAAGTGCGGGCGGAAATGGTGGAAGGGGCGGGGCTGGGTGGTGCCGGCGGCGACTGCGGCGGCGGCGGCAACGGCGACAGGGACGGCGGCGGTGGCGACGGCGGCGGCGGCAGGGGCGGCAGGGACGGCGGCGGCGGAAGCGGTGGAAGGGACGGCGGCGGCAGCAGCGGCGGCGGTGGTGGTGGCAGGGACGGCGGCGGCGACTGCGGCGGCGGCGGCGGCGGTGGCGGCGGTGGCGGAGATGACTCTGACGCCCGATGGAAAAGCGAAGGGATGATAGCGAGCGGCATATGGCCCTCCTGTGCGAATGGGTGCAATGACCGCGGTAGGAATAGTAATGAGCACACCAGCGTAGCAGTTCCAATACAGGTGTTAGCGGAAATATATAAGAAGTGACTTTTCGTTGGTTTTTGTCTTCTCTTAAGGTATAGCGACTAGAAGACTACTGTCCTTCCCAGAATTATATGATGTAAATATGTTACATAAGGTGTTGCTCAGGTCAGAGTGGTCTGTGAGAGCTTACATATTAAATATTGTGTTTTTTTTAATGTTACCAAAAGTGAGATTTACTTTGATTTCGAAGCATACAATTACCACTTTTGTGAATGCGAAATTGAAGGAAATTACACTGCTAATATCTTTGTTACAGAATGCAGGGGTGTTGATGAAACACCGAACAATAATAAAATGATCAGAACTGGCACAAATAGTAGTCGACGTAGGAATATCAGGGCCAGAGTTACACGACTATTTCTTGTAATTTGTTGGTTTGGGCTGAGAAAGTTGATTTGGTGAAACGCGGTGGTAACGATGTAGCAGTAGCAATAGCTCTGTCCAACTCACACGGTACCGCACGTAGCGAATCTTTCTCTCGCAGCGAAAAGGATCGAAATCGTCACGCCCCCCTCAGCTAACAGCACTTAAGCAACGTCAAATTGACTGGTACTAGCGTATGCTAAGATGTTCTATGTCTACGCCTCGTAGTTCTGAGAAGTCTGAAGGAATATTTTGAGATAATATTCTGTCCTAATCCTGTGGGAGGGGGGTATCAGAACCTATAATCCGCTGCGGTCACTGTCGTGATTTAAACGGGGATAGTTGCTTCTTCCGTGTGGTTAAGAAACTTTCATTAATGGCAGCTCAATTATCTCGTTTCGTAGTTACAACTACTTGTCAGCAGCGGTGTTTGATAGATGATATTTCTGGAATATGTGATAGGATGAAAAGTGTTGGTTTCGTCCTAAAAAGGCATTGCACCGTTAACAGTTCGCTGTGACATCACAGTGGAAATAGCAGAATCATTATCCTGTTCATACGATGTGTAAGAGGTATTTGTCAAATAATATGACAACTTTGCCTTTTGTATGTTCTATGCTAATTCCACTCGTTTTCTTAACAGAAATAGTTGTCACTTTCATTAGACTATAAGTCCCGACAATCATGAAACAATAGCCCATCCAGGAATGATAAATGGTTAATAATAGAATGATCGAATAGTGTAGCTCTTCGTGCTAGACGATGGTAGTGCAGCAATATTTGAGCCCAAAAATATTTTGTTCAAGTGTGTTGATGTCGGCGGAGGAGGAAATCACAGCGCCCATGAGGTAATGAGGCGGTCGCTGCGATGAAAATCCGGGCCTTTTAACTCCCAAATAACGTAGTGGAGGCCATTACTGTGGCGCACTCTCCTGTAGCACCTTCTTACAGGAACTAAAATACGAACTGCTGCCAACGATACTTCAGACGTGTGTGGCTGATACGTAGGTTTGCATTACGATCAAGCAGCGCGTAATGTTACAAAAGATAGCGTCGATGTTCGCGCTTTCTTCAGCGTTTTCTTATGTGTGTATATTATGAATAATTGAACATTTAGAAAACAATTTTCGTACTTCTCACAAATTAGCCAGTTTTCATGTGCGGATTCTGGCAAGTCTAACCTGCAGCTGTGCCCGGCGACACTAGCGCATACTATAGTAGCACCCTCGAGCTTTGTCTCTCGGTTTTGACGGAGAGTTGCAAGGCCCGGCCGGGTCGGTGGCGTTGATAGCGGCAGAGGTAGCGGTATTGGTAACAGTAGTACAGGCACTTTCCGTTTCGGCCGGTGGCGCGCAAACAGCACCTTTCCCTCACTGCGGAGACGCCTGGAATCCGAACGCCCCCCTCCGCAGCGGCGCTTTCGTAAACAAGGCCAAGGAGATTCTATCTCTTCACGCTCGCTTGACCGCACGAGCAAGCACACACGTTTTTCCAAGTGTTTTTACTTGCACGTTCTAATGCTATAACGAGATAATAGCTCTGCCGTCCTTCCTTGGGATGTTAAATGTAATTGAAATTATATGTTTAATGTGACTCTATCGCTCATGGAAAGTCGCTAATCGTTGTAATCTAATTGACTATCGTGACCCGCTAATTGTTATTCAATCACAGACTCAACGAAAAAAGGTCTTATCTTAACAATGTGTCCGTTCGGTTCCCACGCCACGTCAAACGACAGGCATTATATTTGACGCTCCATGCAACGGAACATTGTGATAATTACACGGTTACGATACGTACGGAGTTTGTATCGTAACACATTCATTACAAAGTTATGTTCCGAAATACTGAAAAGAAACAAAACAGCCTCCAAATACGTTGGTGGCTAAAAGAGAAAATACGTATTATCAACGTAACCATTAGTTAACTTTTCTTTCAGTGTTGCCTGTTTTTCCATTCCAACGAGCTTTCCTTTGTACTGTATAATCCCCATAAACCTTTCACATCAATATTAGTAGGAAAAGGAATGTACTTCAGGTATCTCGAAAAATTAGAAGGGAAGCAAAAATTTCATATTGTGAGTGCATATGGTGGTGAAACATACGAGCTCATACTCCAAGTAGCTCTAACAGTACTTCCTTATGAATGTCACTGTCTTTTGACGTAGAATAAAATCGTTCAACCACTTTCAAATATTCACACACTTTTATGTCTCTCTGAATAAATTTATCCACCAGCTGTTTTTCTTTACAAGAATTGGAATTTTCACATGGAACAGTATCGAATTGTTTGCATTTTTATACAAATCTTCTAAATCATGACAAATGCTGACACAACAAATTAACAAGTGGAACTTTTTAAAGTTTTAAAAAAATTTAAGTAGCATTGTTTGAATAGTGTTGATATACCGGACACACCAAATACGCGAGACATAATGTGAATAGCTACTGACTTAAAAAAGTGTTCGCAAATTGCTACGTTCGTAAAGGGAGCATTGTGTCCAGACGATTGTAGACTGCCCGGCGCTCTTGAATCAGGTGTGTCACGTTACCAAAACTGTGCATTAGCTTTCAGGACGTCCCGACCTATCTCAGTTGTCAATAGACAGATAGCCATTTGTCTTCCTACTTCACGTATGTTTAATGCCCCTCCAAAAATCATTTTGATGTGAACTGAATTTTCACAGTTGTTCGAAATGTTATATATCCTCTTCAAACCCATTTTTTTATTTAAACGATTTCAGAAAAGCGCTAAAAGAAACTAAAATAATTATATCTAATGCTTTACTATTATTGATACCTTTGTGTGAATTGCAACACACACAATTATTACTATATTAAAAAAAGCTTGTATGTGCATATTCTGCTTCACATGTAGCACAAAGAGACATTCTTTACCTTTAGATAAAAATTTTTTGTCGCTCTGATTTACAGTTTTGTATGTTTCAAAAATAAACACCTTGAATAATTATTATTTCGCAATATCACGTAAAATCTTACGTTGTGTGTCATGTCAAGATCTACGGCAAGTGAAATAGCGTACTAGACTTCGCGGGCACTACGTCCAGAGGAACCGGCATCTGATTGAAAAGCCAGGGTTGTACAAACTGCTGTGGAATGGCCAGGCATCACTGGACACATGGTCCGTGACAGATTTGGAAAACTCAGTTGACAGTTATTTCCTCATGTAATAATACATCAATCAGATTTCAGATTGGCAATTGAATGTAAAATTAAACATTTAGAATCGAAAGAATTTTGATTTCATTTTTTATTTAAAAGCGCAGTATTTGCATTAACGACCTACGTTCTTTAGAGCTGATTTAACGACGATTCTTGTGTTAAAAGAGCTGTCCACCGTAAGCGAGAATTGTTGACTTATTTCACAGTATTGCAATGAACAACAAATAATTTAATGATTTAATAAAACATGACACAAATCCAGACAAGGAAACAATTGCCATTAAAAATGTTTACACAAGGTGGAGTTTAAAAATAAATGAATCATGAAACAATAATTGATAAATAATACAAATATAATATAAATCTTGGTTGTTTGATAAACAAATATTGCGAACTTATTTCCAAATGAAGCCACTATTCCCCGTCTGCACCTTTTCAGCTTGCATGTGTTCACTCCTTTGGAGTGTAATGGCAACGGAGTCAGAGGAAGTTGCTTGAGCTCGCAGGAGCACCGGACTTCCCGGGCGGGCAAATAGCTCTTGGAGGCACGGTTTCACAAGTATCGGCTAATGTCCAATCATCCGATGCTGCTTCTACTTTGGACTTTATCAATTATTTTGGATACAAAGGACCATCAACCGGCTAATTCGCGAATTAGCTAGATTCGGCCATTAGTACACCTCGGTATTTTATGCAAAAAAGTAAGGATTTAGGCACCTAAAACAGGCAACAAAATTATGAAATTAGGCACCATTAGGCATGCAATGTGACGTTTTAGGCACTGAAAATACGTTACAACATCGTTACTCTTCACATTATGAGATGCAGTTGATACAACACAGGAACGGACATACACACAAACGCGCGCACATGCGCGCACATACACGTACACACATGCACACACGCACACACAAGAAAACTTGAAATGATCCTTTTCCTTTCTAGAGGTTCAAGACTTGGGTCGGGTTTTTTGAGCTTCAGCATTCCAACACTGGGCTTTTGCCTGACCTGTTGTTTTCCTCGCCTGGATTGCATAGACGACGCGGCCGCGGCGATACGCCTCAACCTCCAACACGCAGTCAAAGAAGTGCGTGCTGAAGCGCGTGAAACTTCCTCTTTGTATTGACTTGCAGAGCTCTTTATGTTCGTAGTGTTGGATGAGGTTTCATAATGCATAATCAATTGCGTATCAAGTGTCTAATCAATTGCACATTCGATCAGGGAATATTCGCGTTTCGGGAAATTCCAGAAAGTATATGCGCTTCGGTAAAACGAAATTTAAAATCTTCGCCGTTTTCCGACGCATGATTGCGAGTATATAACTTTCTCTTCTTACGAAGAATTTTGTAAGGCGAGAAAATACAAAAATGAGTAATTAAAGTAAATTAATTCTTCAATTTTATCTGTTTTAGGCATTTTTAGGCAACAGAAACATTAAAAAAGGCAACAACCCACTTTTTAGGACATTTTAGGCATTATTAGATGCTGTCAGTAGATCTATTTTTTCATGATTCGTAAACATCTACAGTTATTTTCCATAACTTTCTAAAGGAACTAAACAGGCATTTGTCCTAAAATCCGAGGTCTCGTCATTAGTCATAACATGTACAAATCCTACCATACAGTACCAAACCCTCCTCATAATTTTCTTTGCAGAACGATCATTATAGACCGTATCTCGAAGATAATTATTATAAAAAACGCACGTGTTAGTTTTTAAATCATGAATTCACAAGTAACATCTAAATCCGTCAATTTCCCACCTCCTTGATAGCGCTCTCAACACATGCAAGTTAGATTCTAGGTGAAATCAGAGAAAGTTTGTGCAATTAAATCTTTTTTCAATTATTTGGTATTAAGGTTCAAAATTGATGGCAATTTTACGCAATATTTCCTCTGTATGTCCCCTGACGATGGTTTTTGTGGTGGTGCAATATTGTGGGGGTGGTTTGATGGGCTGTAGTGCAGTATTTTAAAGAAAGTATGATGGATGATTCCATTGAATGATGCAATGGCATAATTTATCAAATACTTCCTCTTACTGTTTCTAGGCATTTCGATGATAACCTAATTATATGTGAAGGTACATCATGTTTACTGTAACGAATCAGTAATAAAAATGTAGTATTTGATGGGTGGACGCACATGTTTGAGAACCTCCATTAGAAGGAACAGTATCACCAAACGCGGTCTCTACAAATGACAGACTTGCAACAACTGTTGAAAGAAGAAGAGGAAATATCAACCACTTAGTGTTGAACTGAAGAGGATTGCATACAGTGGAAGTGCTTCAAGTGGTGGTGGCAGTAAATGAATTGATCACCAAGGAATTGAAAGAGACCGCAAAGGAATTCTCGTTGACTGAGAAGTATTAGCAGACCATTCAGAAATCTGTATTTTTGGGAACTGCAAATATAGTCCGTTCGTAAGCCTGAATTGACAAGTAGCAAAATCCAACCATGTTCTTGTTCCACTTCACGGGCAAACCAGTCTTGGCTTCAGAGATTTTGAGAACTTCGGCATTAGGGTAGATGCATAATGAATTGGCAAATAATAATAACAATAATAATGATGATAATAACAATATAATAAAAATAAACCGGCCGCCATGGCGCAGAGATTGCGGCAACCGTCGTCTGCGCCGAGGAGGCTGCAGGTTCGAGTCCTACGGAGGGGTTCCAGTCCTACGTAGGTGTCCCCCCATCATTATCCTATCACCTCATAGTTTATGATTCAATGCCTAACAACGTTGTTTTATGAAGGGATGCAGCCGAAAAGCTGATCCCCATATTGACACACATTAATCTCTGTCATAAATATGACTGGGCCTCGGAAGATAACGTGTAGCTTCGTCACAAATGGCCGAAACGCATATGATAATAATAATAATAATCGTTATTATTATTATTGCAAAAAAGTATATTATTATTATTATTATTATTATTATTATTGTTCTTCCATATCACGACTACAGATGTTATGAGTCGGCTGAGTATAAAATCTACTCCAGGTTGCAGCCAGCTACCTAAGGAGCAGATCTAGGGACTGTCGCTGCCTCTACAAAACTTTGCGTAAAATGTGAGTTGTTCCAAATAAAGCGATTTCTTGCACTTCCCAGTCTTTTGAATGACCTGCGAGTGCAGACAAGTTCTTACTCAAATTTTGCGAAACAAATCCCAGAGCTCCGATAACTATCGGTACAACTTGTGCTTTTATTATTATTATTATTATTATTATTATTATTATTATTATTATTATTATTATTATTATTATTATGAGAATGATAATTCTGTTCTAATTTTAAATCAATTTAATTCCTGTTTTCTGTTTGTAATAAGTTCCAGTTTCGTTCCCCAAACTTCGTCTCCGCGTTCCGGCAGTGTCGAGCACCGTCATTTACGTCGCGGCGCGGCGGCTCGTGACGTTCCGGCTGGTCGGATCGGTTTTCCGCGCGCGTACAATCTGACGGCGGAAAAACGGAACCCAGTGCTGCGTCATATCCGTCGCCAGAGAAACACGTTCGACGCGTCAGCGATAAATGGCATCCGGTCAGAGCACGGCGCCGACCGACACGCAAATACCCTCGAAATAAGGAAAACCGCCGCAGACGGCAAAGTTGAAGCAAAACAATTAACTAAGACACGGTGATTGTTGTACATGGATAGGTACTAAATTTTTACAGGCGCTTTTTCAGGATTGCTGCAAACGGCAAGACGGTAAAGTTAAAGTAAAACAATTAACTAAGACATGGTGATTGTTCTCCGGCAGAAATCTATACTGATAAAAGTCAATTTAACCGACATGGATACCTCAACAATTAATAGAAATGCATATGAGGCGTTGGTTCTCCATCGTAAGTTTTTATTTTAGCATAAAGCTTTTTCGGCCGCATTGCGGCCATCTTTAGTGCAATTTGAGGCGGCTGTGGCCCTCCGTCCAGACAAGACAGCGCTGTCAAAAATTAATGCATGAATAGGTACGAAATTTTTACAGGCGCTTTTTCAGGACTGTCACAGTGTTTTTGCACAGTTTCTTAAAGATTAAGCGGAAAATGCAGACAAAGGTGGAAAATAAAAGTTTAAATACTATGTTTGTAATCGCACCACCATCATCATTTTTTCGCCGGGGGCTAAGATCATATTCGTTTCTAAAATATTCCGCAAGACGTCAATACCGAAGCATCAGAACTGTAACCGAATAGATTGTCCTAGAGGTCAGTAACAGTGCGTTTTAAACTAACAGCAATATACTCTAAAACAAAATGATAGCAAATTATAAAATTTTATGCAAATTTGATCCAATTACAGGAAAATGTAATATTAAACATCATTGTTTATATGAAATTGACTTTTTTCTTTTTCAAGAATTGGATAGGAAGAGAGCATGTGCAACTCCGTGTATTTTGTATTATTAAATATATCACAAATTCGTAAGAAAATATTTTGATAATCATTATTTATTTAAGAAAGTTGCTAATTAGTCGATTTCGTAAATGTGACATTTATTAGGAAATGTAAAATTAGTTCACTTCGACACGGTGTTCGCAATGTTTCTCTTAGAAGTCAGACAACAGTTGCCGAGAAGAATGTTTACTTATTTAAATTATTACCTATAAATATTAATAATATCAATAATAATAATTGTAATAACAAAACTTTCAACGGTGAATATCTTTTATGATTAAAGATTAAAAAAGTATCACATTATCATTACTGTACATGATTTGCTCTGAAACAACTTTAATTCAGAGGTAAATAGATATATAAGACGTAAATAAGTATTAATTACCATGTACATCGTAAAAGATAATGTAGATTTCTGTTTAAAAGAAGAAGAGAAAAGAAGAAATTCCAAGTACCAAATTTGTGCACAAACATATTCAATTATATGCCTGTAAAGACTACTGAAGTACGTTTTAACATAATCATAACTAGTGTAAACAAATGATCAGTAAAAATCAATAAATCATAATATATTTTGTTTTGAATGATTTTTTTATTACAAGCATTTTAACATTGAGCTCATATTCTACATAATGCGCTCGCCCTGATTTTAACCAGGAACTCTGCCTTGCGTGGTACTTCGATTGTAAAACAACGGGCTCGTCCGGAATTTGAACCCGGGACCCTTCGCACCCACAGCGAGAATCATACCCCTAGACCAATGAGCCGCTTGTTCTGGGGGGCGGATTCATTCTCTATTCGAGGCTAGGAAAGCAGTAAGAACCTGAATTTACTCGGCCTAGCGTGGAACTTGAGAGCGGAAGGAGAGATGTTACTTCGATTGTAAAATAACGAGCTCGTCCGGGATTTGAACCCGGGACCGCTCGCACCCTAAGCGAGAACCATACCCCTAGACCAACGAGCCGCTTGTTCTGGGGTAGGTTTCATTCTCTATTCGAGTTTAGGAAAGCAGTAAAAACCTCAATTTACTCGGCCTAGCGTGGTACTTGAGAGCGGAAGGAGAGATGTTACATCGATTGTAAAACAACGGGCTCGTCCGGGATTTGAACCCGGGACCTCTCGCACCCTAAGCGAGAATCATACCCCTAGACCAACGAGCCGCTTGTTCTGGGGTAGGTTTCATTCTCTATTCGAGTTTAGGAAAGCAGTAAAAACCTGAATTTACTCGGCCTAGCGTGGTACTTGAGAGCGGAAGGAGAGATGTTACTTCGATTGTAAAACAACGGGCTCGTCCGGGATTTGAACCCGGGACCTCTCACACCCAAAGCGAGAATCATACCCCTAGACCAACGAGCCGCTTGATCTGGGGTAGGTTTCATTCCCTATTCGAGTTTAGGAAAGCAGTAAAAACCTCAATTTACTCGGCCTAGCGTGGTACTTGAGAGCGGAAGGAGAGATGTTACTTCGATTGTAAAATAACGAGCTCGTCCGGGATTTGAACCCGGGACCGCTCGCACCCTAAGCGAGAACCATACCCCTAGACCAACGAGCCGCTTGTTCTGGGGTAGGTTTCATTCCCTATTCGAGTTTAGGAAAGCAGTAAAAACCTAAATTTACTCGGCCTAGCGTGGTACTTGAGAGCGGAAGGAGAGATGTTACTTCGATTGTAAAACAACGGGCTCGTCCGGGATTTGAACCCGGGACCTCTCGCACCCTAAGCGAGAATCATACCCCTAGACCAACGAGCCGCTTGTTCTGGGGTCGGTTTCATTCTGTATTCGAGGCTAGGAAAGCAGTAAAAACCTGAATTTACTCGGCCTAGCGTGGTACTTGAGAGCGGAAGGAGAGATGTTACTTCGATTGTAAAACAACGGGCTCGTCCGGGATTTGAACCCGGGACCTCTCGCACCCAAAGCGAGAACCATACCGCTAGACCAACGAGCCGCTTGTTCTGGGGTAGGTTTCATTCTCTATTCGAGTTTAGGAAAGCAGTAAAAACCTGAATTTACTCGGCCTAGCGTGGTACTTGAGAGCGGAAGGAGAGATGTTACTTCGATTGTAAAACAACGGGCTCGTCCGGGATTTGAACCCGGGACCTCTCGCACCCTAAGCGAGAATCATACCCCTAGACCAACGAGCCGCTTGTTCTGGGGTCGGTTTCATTCTCTATTCGAGGCTAGGAAAGCAGTAAAAACCTGAATTTACTCGGCCTAGCGTGGTACTTGAGAGCGGAAGGAGAGATGTTACTTCGATTGTAAAACAACGGGCTCGTCCGGGATTTGAACCCGGGACCTCTCGCACCCTAAGCGAGAATCATACCCCTAGACCAACGAGCCGCTTGTTCTGGGGTCGGTTTCATTCTCTATTCGAGGCTAGGAAAGCAGTAAAAACCTGATTTTACTCGGCCTAGCGTGGTACTTGAGAGCGGAAGGAGAGATGTTACTTCGATTGTAAAACAACGGGCTCGTCAGGTATATGAACCCGGGACCTCTCGCACCCAAAGCGAGAACCATACCCCTAGACCAAGAGCCGCTTGTTCTGGGGTCGGTTTCATTCTCTATTGGAGGCTAGGAAAGCAGTAAAAACCTGAATTTACTCGGCCTAGCGTGGTACTTGAGAGCGGAAGGAGACATGTTACTTCGATTGTAAAACAACGGGCTCGTCCGGGATTTGAACCCGGGACCTCTCGCACCC
>JAHLJT010000631.1:18048276-18055776 GCA_031308135.1 Acheta domesticus | reverse complement strand
TAGCGTGGTACTTGAGAGCGGAAGGAGAGATGTTACTTCGATTGTAAAACAACGGGCTCGTCCGGGATTTTAACCCTGGACCTCTCGCACCCTAAGCGAGAATCATACCCCTAGACCAACGAGTCGCTTGTTCCGGGGTCGGTTTCATTCTCTATTCAAGGCTAGGAAAGCAGTAAAAACCTGAATTTACTCGGCCTAGCGTGGTACTTGAGAGCGGAAGGAGAGATGTTACTTCGATTGTAAAACAACGGGCTCGTCCGGGATTTGAACCCGGGACCTCTCGCACCCTAAGCGAGAATCATACCCCTAGACCAACGAGCCGCTTGTTCCGGGGTCGGTTTCATTCTCTATTCAAGGCTAGGAAAGCAGTAAGAACCTGAATTTACTCGGCCTGGCATGGTACTTGAGAGCGGAAGGAGAGATGTTACTTCGATTGTAAAACAACGGGCTCGTCCGGGCTTCGAACCCGGGACCTCTCGCACCCAAAGCGAGAATCATACCCCTAGACCAACGAGCCCCTTGTTCTGGGGTCGGTTTCATTCTCTATTCGAGGCTAGGAAAGCAGTAAGAACCTGAATTTACTCGGCCTAGCGTGGTACTTGAGAGCGGAAGGAGAGATGTTACTTCGATTGTAAAACAACGGGCTCGTCCGGGATTTGAACCCGGGACCTCTCGCACCCTAAGCGAGAATCATACCCCTAGACAAACAAGCCACTTGTTCTGGGGTCGGTTTCATTCTCTATTCGAGGCTAGGAAAGCAGTAAAAACCTGAATTTACTCGGCCTAGCGTGGTACTTGAGAGCGGAAAAAGATATGTTACTTCGATTGCAAAACTACGCGCTCGTCCGGGATTTGAACCCGGGACCTCTCGCGCCCTAAGCGAGAATCATACCCCTAGACCAACTAGCCGTCGAAGTGGACGTTGCTTCCACACTGTTCTTCAGGAGGGGGAATCTCTATATGATTGAATTCGATAGCCCTGGAGTCGTGCGAAAGTACGTATTAGTATCAGACTATTAAAATAGGAGACAACGGCTCGTCCGGGATTTGAACCCGGGACCTCTCGCACCCTAAGCGAGAATCATACCCCTAGACCAACGAGCCGCTTGTTCCGGGGTACGGTTTCATTCTCTATTCAAGGCTAGGAAAGCAGTAAGAACCTGAATTTACTCGGCCTGGCATGGTACTTGAGAGCGGAAGGAGAGATGTTACTTCGATTGTAAAACAACGTGCTCGTCCGGGATTTGAACCCTGGACCTCTCGCGCCCTAAGCGAGAATCATACCCCTAGACCAGCTAGCCGTCGAAGAGGACGTTGCTTCCACACTGTTCTTCAGGAGGGGGAATCTCTATATGAGTGAATTCGATAGCCCTGGAGTAGTGCAAAACTACGTATTAGTATCAGACTATTAAAATAGGAGACAACGGGCTCGTCCGGAATTTGAACCCGGGACCTCTCGCACCCTAAGCGAGAATCATACCCCTAGACCAACGAGCCGCTTGTTCTGGGACAAGTTTCATTCTCTATTGGAGGCTAGGAAAGCAGTAAAAACCTGAATTTACTCGGCCTAGCGTGGTACTTGAGAGCGGAAGGAGAGATGATTACTTCGATTGTAAAACAACGCGCTCGTCCGGGATTTGAACCCGGGACCTCTCGCGCCCTAAGCGAGAATCATACCCCTAGACCAACTAGCCGTCGAAGAGGAACGTTGCTTCCACACTGTTCTTCATGAGGGGGAATCTTCTATATGATTGAATTCGACAGCCCTGGAGTCGTGCGAAAATACGTATTAGTATCAGACTATTAAACTAGGAGACAACGGGCTCGTCCGGGATTTGAACCCGGGACCTCCCGCACCCTAAGCGAGAATCATACCCCTAGACCAACGAGCCGCTTGTTTAGTGGACAGGTTTCATTCTCTATTCGAGGCTAGGAAAGCAGTAAGAACGTGAATTTACTCGGCCTAGCGTGGTACTTGAGAGTGGAACGAGAGATGTTACTTCGATTGTAAAACAACGGGCTCGTCCGCGATTTGAACCCGGGACCTCTCGCACCCTAAGCGAGAATCATACCCCTAGACCAACGAGCCGCTTGTTCTGGGGTCGGTTTCATTCTCTATTCGAGGCTAGGAAATCAGTATAAACCTGAATTAGTCGGCCTAGCGTGGTACTTGAGAGCGGAAGGAGAGATGTTACTTCGATTGTAAAAGCAACGCGCTCGTCCGGGATTTGAACACGGGACCTCTCGCAGCCCTAAGCGAGAATCATACCCCTAGACCAACTAGCCGCTTGTTCTGGGGTCGGTTTCATTCTCTATTCGAGGCTAGGAAAGCAGTAAAAACCTGAATTTACTCGGCCTAGCGTTATCCTTGAGAGCGGAAAAAGAGATGTTACTTCGATTGTAAAACAACGCGCTCGTCCGGGATTTGAACCCGGGACCTCTCGCGCCCTAAGCGAGAATCATACCCCTAGACCAACTAGCCGTCGAAGAGGACGTTGCTTCCACACTGTTCTTCAGGAGGGGGAATCTCTATATGATTGAATTCGATAGCCCTGGAGTCGTGCGAAAAGTACGTATTAGTATCAGACTATTAAAATAGGAGACAACAAGCTCGTCCGGGATTTAACCCGGGACCTCTCGCACCCTAAGCGAGAATCATACCCCTAGACCAACGAGCCGCTTGTTGTAGTGTCGGTTTCATTCTCTATTCGAGGCAAGGAAAGCAGTAAGAACGTGAATTTACTCGGCCTAGCGTGGTACTTGAGAGTGGAACGAGAGATGTTACTTCGATTGTAAAACAACGGGCTCGTCCGCGATTTGAACCCGGGACCTCTCGCACCCTAAGCGAGAATCATACCCCTAGACCAACGAAGCCGCTTGTTCTGGGGTCGGTTTCATTCTCTATTCGAGGCTAGGAAATCAGTATAAACCTGAATTTAGTCGGCCTAGCGTGGTACTTGAGAGCGGAAGGAGAGATGTTACTTCGATTGTAAAACAACGCGCTCGTCCGGGATTTGAACCCGGGACCTCTCGCACCCTAAGCGAGAATCATACTCCTAGACAAACAAGCCGACTTGTTCTGGGGTCGGTTTCATTCTCTAGTCGAGGCTAGGAAAGCAGTAAAAACCTGAATTTACTCGGCCTAGCGTGGTACTTGAGAGCGGAAAAAGAGATGTTACTTCGATTGTAAAACAACGCGCTCGTCCGGGATTTGAACCCGGGACCTCTCGCGCCCTAAGCGAGAATCTTACCCCTAGACCAACTAGCCGTCGAAGAGGACGTTGCTTCCACACTGTTCTTCAGGAGGGGGAATCTCTATATGATTGAATTCGATAGCCCTGGAGTCGTGCGAAAGTACGTATTAGTATCAGACTATTAAAATAGGAGACAACGGGCTCGTCCGGGATTTGAACCCGGGACCTCTCGCACCCTAAGCGAGAATCATACCCCTAGACCAACGAGCCGCTTGTTCCGGGGTCGGTTTCATTCTCTATTCAAGGCTAGGAAAGCAGTAAGAACCTGAATTTACTCGGCCTGGCATGGTACTTGAGAGCGGAAGGAGAGATGTTACTTCGATTGTAAAACAACGGGCTCGTCCGGGCTTCGAACCCGGGACCTCTCGCACCCAAAGCGAGAATCATACCCCTAGACCAACGAGCCCCTTGTTCTGGGGTCGGTTTCATTCTCTATTCGAGGCTAGGAAAGCAGTAAGAACCTGAATTTACTCGGCCTAGCGTGGTACTTGAGAGCGGAAGGAGAGATGTTACTTCGATTGTAAAACAACGGGCTCGTCCGGGATTTGAACCCGGGACCTCTCGCACCCTAAGCGAGAATCATACCCCTAGACCAACGAGCTGCTTGTTCCGGGGTCGGTTTCATTCTCTATTCGAGGCTAGGAAAGCAGTAAGAACCTGAATTTACTCGGCCTTGCGTGGTAATTGAGAGCGGAAGGAGAGATGTTACTTCGATTGTAAAACAACGGGCTCGTCTGGGATTTGAACCCGGGACCTCTCGCGCCCTAAGCGAGAATCATACCCCTAGACCAACTAGCCGTCGAAGAGGACGTTGCTTCCACACTGTTCTTCAGGAGGGGGAATCTCTATATGATTGAATTCGATAGCCCTTGGAGTCGTGCGAAAGTACGTATTAGTATCAGACTATTAAAATAGGAGACAACGGGCTCGTCCGGGATTTGAACCCGGGACCTCTCGCACCCTAAGCGAGAATCATACCCCTAGACCAACGAGCCGCTTGTTCCGGGGTCGGTTTCATTCTCTATTCAAGGCTAGGAAAGCAGTAAAAAACCTGAATTTACTCGGCCTAGCGTGGTACTTGAGAGCGGAAGGAGAGATGTTACTTCGATTGTAAAACAACGGGCTCGTCCGGGATTCGAACCCGGGACCTCTCGCACCCTAAGCGAGAATCATACCCCTAGACCAACGAGCCCTTGTTCTGGGGTCGGTTTCATTCTCTATTCGAGGCTAGGAAAGCAGTAAGAACCTGAATTTACTCGGCCTATCGTGGTACTTGAGAGCGGAAGGAGAGATGTTACTTCGATTGTAAAAGAACGGGCTCGTCCGGGATTTGAACCCGGGACCTCTCGCACCCTAAGCGAGAATCATACCCCTAGACCAACGAGCCGCTTGTTCCGGGGTCGGTTTCATTCTCTATTCGAGGCTAGGAAAGCAGTAAGAACCTGAATTTACTCGGGCTTAGCGTGGTACTTGAGAGCGGAAGGAGAGATGTTACTTCGATTGTAAAACAACGGGCTCGTCCGGGCTTCGAACCCGGGACCTCTCGCACCCAAAGCGAGAATCATACCCCTAGACCAACGAGCCCGGTTGTTCCGGGGTCGGTTTCATTCTCTATTCGAGGCTAGGAAAGCAGTAAGATCCTGAATTTACTCGGCCTAGCGTGGTACTTGAGAGCGGAAGGAGAGATGTTACTTCGATTGTAAACAGAGCGGGCGCGTCCGGGATTTGAACCCGGGACCTCTCGCACCCTAAGCGAGAATCATACCCTAGACAAACAAGCCACTTGTTCTGGGGTCGGTTTCATTCTCTATTCGAGGCTAGGAAAGCAGTAAAAACCTGAATTTACTCGGCCTAGCGTGGTACTTGAGAGCGGAAAAAGATATGTTACTTCGATTGTAAAACAACGCGCTCGTCCGGATTTGAACCCGGGACCTCTCGCGCCCTAAGCGAGAATCATACCCCTAGACCAACTAGCCGTCGAAGAGGACGTTGCTTCCACACTGTTCTTCAGGAGGGGGAATCTCTATATGATTGAATTCGATAGCCCTGGAGTCGTGCGAAAGTACGTATTAGTATCAGACTATTAAAATAGGAAACAACGGGCTCGTCCGGGATTTGAACCCGGGACCTCTCGCACCCTAAGCGAGAATCATACCCCTAGACCAACGAGCCGCTTGTTCCGGGGTCGGTTTCATTCTCTATTCAAGGCTAGGAAAGCAGTAAGAACCTGAATTTACTCGGCCTGGCATGGTACTTGAGAGCGGAAGGAGAGATGTTACTTCGATTGTAAAACAACGGGGCTCGTCCGGGCTTCGGAACCCGGGACCTCTCGCACCCAAAGCGATAATCATACCCTAGACCAACGAGCCCCTTGTTCTGGGGTCGGTTTCATTCTCTATTCGAGGCTAGGAAAGCAGTAAGAACCTGAATTTACTCGGCCTAGCGTGGTACTTGAGAGCGGAAGGAGAGATGTTACTTCGATTGTAAAACAACGGCTCGTCCGGGATTTGAACCCGGGACCTCTCGCACCCTAAGCGAGAATCATACCCCTAGACCAACGAGCCGCTTGTTCTGGGGTCGGTTTCATTCTGTATTCGAGGCTAGGAAAGCAGTAAAAAACCTGAATTTACTCGGCCTAGCGTTGGTACTTGAGAGCGGAAGGAGAGATGTTACTTCGATGTAAAACAACGGGCTCGTCCGGTATTTGAACCCGGGACCTCTCCGCACCCTAAGCGAGAATCATACCCCTAGACCAACGAGCCGCTTGTTCTGGGGTCGGTTTCATTCTCTATTCGAGGCTAGGAAAGCAGTAAACCTGAATTTACTCGGCCTAGCGTGGTACTTGAGAGCGGAAGGAGAGATGTTTACTTTTCGATTGTAAACAACGGGCTCGTCCGGATTTGAACCCGGGACCTCTCGCACCCTAAGCGAGATCATACCCCTAGACCAACGAGCCGCTTGTTCTGGGTCGGTTTTTCATCTCTATTCGAGGCTAGGAAAGCAGTAAAACCTGATTTTACTCGGCCTAGCGTGGTACTTGAGAGCGGAAGGAGAGATGTTACTTCGATTGTAAAACAACGGGCTCGTCCGGGATTTGAACCCGGGACCTCTCGCACCCAAGCGAGAATCATACCCCTAGACCAAGAGCCGCTTGTTCTGGGGTCGGTTTCATTCTCTATTCGAGGCTAGAAAGCATAAGAAACCTGAATTTACTCGGCCTAGCGTGGTACTTGAGAGCGGAAGGAGAGATGTTAATTCGATTGTAAAACAACGGGCTCGTCCGTGATTTGAACCCGGACCTCTCGCACCCTAAGCGAGAATCATACCCTATACCAACGAGCCGCTTGTTCTGGGTCGTTTTTCATTCTCTATTCGAGGCTAGGAAAGCAGTAAAACCTGAATTTACTCGGCCTAGCGTGGTACTTGAGAGCGGAAGGAGAGATGTTACTTCGATTGTAAAATAACGGGCTCGTCCGGGATTTGAACCCGGGACCTCTCACACCCACTAGCGAGAATCATATACCCTAGACCACGAGCCGCTTGTTCTGGGTCGGTTTCATTCTCTATTCCGAGGCTAGGAAAGCAGTAAAAACCCTGAATTTACTCGGCCAGCGTGGTACTTGAGAGCGGAAGGAGAGATGTTACTTCGATTGTAAAACAACGGGCTCGTCCGGGATTTGAACCCGGGACCTTCTCGCACCCTAAGCGAGAATCATACCCCTAGACCAACGAGCCGCTTGTTCTGGGGTCGGTTTCATTCTCTATTCTAGGCTAGGAAAGCAGTAAAAACCTGATTTTACTCGGCCTTGCGTGGTACTTGAGAGCGGAGGGAGAGATGTTACTTCGATTGTAAAACAACGGGCTCGTCCGGATTTGAACCGGGACCTCCGCACCCCCTAAGCGAGAATCATAACCCCTAGACCAACGACCGCTTGTTTCTGGGGTCGGTTTCATTCTCTATTCGAGGCTAGGAAAGCAGTAAAAACCTGAATTTACTCGGCCTAGCGTGGTACTTGAGAGCGGAAGGAGAGATGTTACTTCGATTGTAAACAACGGGCTCGTCCTGGATTTGAACCCGGGACCTCTCACACCCTAAGCGAGAATCATACCCCTAGACCAACGAGCCGCTTGTTCTGGGGTCGGTTTCATTCTCTATTCGAGGCAAGGAAAGCAGTAAGAACCTGAATTTACTCGGCCTAGCGTGGTACTTGAGAGCGGAGGAGAGATGTTACTTCGATTGTAAAAC
>JAHLJT010000631.1:17902197-18042197 GCA_031308135.1 Acheta domesticus | reverse complement strand
AGACCAACGAGCCGCTTGTTCTGTGGTCGGTTTCATTCTCTATTCGAGGCTAGGAAAGCAGTATAAACCTGAATTTACTCGGCCTAGCGTGGTACTTGAGAGCGGAAGGAGAGATGTTACTTCGATTGTAAAACAACGGGCTCGTCCGGGATTTGAACCCGGGACCTCTCGCACCCAAAGCGAGAATCATACCCCTAGACCAACGAGCCGCTTGTTCTGGGGTCGGTTTCATTCTCTATTCGAGGCTAGGAAAGCAGTATAAACCTGAATTTACTCGGCCTAGCGTGGTACTTGAGAGCGGAAGGAGAGATGTTACTTCGATTGTAAAACAACGGGCTCGTCCGGGATTTGAACCCGGGACCTCTCGCACCCAAAGCGAGAATCATACCCCTAGACCAACGAGCCGCTTGTTCTGTGGTCGGTTTCATTCTCTATTCGAGGCTAGGAAAGCAGTATAAACCTGAATTTACTCGGCCTAGCGTGGTACTTGAGAGCGGAAGGAGAGATGTTACTTCGATTGTAAAACAACGGGCTCGTCCGGGATTTGAACCCGGGACCTCTCGCACCCAAAGCGAGAATCATACCCCTAGACCAACGAGCCGCTTGTTCTGGGTCGGTTTCATTCTCTATTCGAGGCTAGGAAAGCAGTATATGATTGAATTCGATAGGCCTGGTGGTCTGCGAAAGGAGAGATGTTACTTCGATTGTAAACAACGGGCTCGTCCGGGATTTGAACCCGGGACCTTTCGCACCCAAAGCGAGAATCATACCCCTAGACCAACGAGCCGCTTGTTCAACGGTTTCATTCTCTATTCGAGGCTAGGAAAGCCGCTGAATTTACTCGGCCTAGCGTCTTGAGAGCGGAAGAGAGATGACTTCGATTGTAAAACAACGGCTCGTCCGGGATTTGAACCCGGGTCGCGTCGTACTGAGGGAGAATTTACCCTTTTCTGAGTGAAAATGTCTCACTGCTCTGGAACAAGATATTACGGCAGAAAAAAACAGTAAAATACTTTTGTAACCATTATTGGAACTGTTAGTAGAGTATAAGCTATTAGCGTGGTTTGGAAATTAAAAACACGACAATTTGCAAGTGCAGCATGGAAAGAAAAGTATATTTTTGCAGATTGCGTCGGCCAATGCCAAATGTTTAGTTGCAAAACAAGTGCTCAATAATATAAAGAAATTTAATAGCGGTGACATTACACAGTTTATTATGCTGCTGAATATGAAAAGTATTATAAAGTTTGCACAAAAATTTCATTAAATAACTAGAAATAAAAATACTAAAAGTAATAAGAAATTAAAATAAAAAATTAAGTTGATTGCAAAAATCAAATACTCTTATTACACATTTTAAGTGTTTTTTCTCGCAATATTCTTTCTATATTTGGAATAGATCACATGGTGCTATTGAGCCGTAACATGCATTTCCGATTGTGATTTGTAATTGTACGTCTTGTTCGAGATTTACAAATTTTCAAATAAGAAAAAAATTGCTCACAGTTGTATGTTAATCCAAACGTACTTAACAATCGAGCAGCATTTCCGATGCAGTTTTGGGAAAACGGATTTGTAGGAAGTTCTTTTCCTAAATCTCACGTTGTAGTATTGGTATGCAATAAAATTAAATTCTTTTGTATTGTGATTTTTTACTGCCAAAACAACATAAGAACATCAAAATACATCCAAAACTACTTCTAGTGAGGCATTGTTTTCAGAACACTGAAAACTTCCTTCTTCAGTGTACTTGTCATTTATCAGCATGATTTAATGTATAATGTCGTTGCAAATTAAACTTCTTCACCCGTTATGTAAACTAATCATTTGGCATAGCTGCCGTAGTCGGCGAAAAAGATACTTTTCTTCTCATACTGCATTGAAAATTGTCGGTGTAGGTGCTCTTGTCTGTGAATTGCTCGCGTCGACTTCCATGTTTCCGCGACTGGAGTTACCGTGACACTGTATCAGAGGTTATCGCCAGGGGCGCAACGCTCGGGCTCCGGTGTCCGCTCTCGGCTGTCAACACGGCTCCACGCTGCCGATTTGCTTTGCTTGAGCGGCCCTGCCCTAGACCAACGAGCCGATAGCGTTTGCTTGTTTATTATTCTATTAGTTGTTCCACACAGGCGCTTTAATTGTGAACATGGCATTGAGTTTTTTTCTCGAATGTTTCTTTTAGGGAAGAATTGGACTGTGAGTATTTGTCTTTCTTTTATAGAGATACGGTTGCTCTGTTATATTTTTACTAGAATGGGAATTGAATTGCCTTCTCCTTCCTCACAATTCCAATACGAATTTCAAGAAAGAAGCATCTACTAACGAACGTTGTATTTCTTCCTGGTCCGGTAGGAACTAAGAGAAAATATCAGTATTAAGATCATCTCTGGCCAAAATCGATGCTCTAGAGACTTGGACCATTGCCTCAAGTTAGCGGATTGGAAGAATATGTTTAATATACCGAACAAAAAAATACCTAATACATATATAGTTAGCAAAAAACTGAAGTAATATTATGTTATGTTCATGAATTAAATTGTTCGGTCACAGAATTCAATCTTTTTTGTCGTGATTCATTGCGACAAACTACTACAAAGGCAAAATTAACGTATTTTCGTGACTAGGGCGCGAAAGCTGCTTACAGTTAAAATTAATATACTATCATTGTTTCGAAGCAATAATTGGGTGAAGGTGCCTCACTAAGTTTACAGAAAATGAATCACAGTACGCAGGACAGTTTGGGGCCAGAAGAAGGGAAATGCTTTTAATGAGTGCAGGGTTGCTGAGGAAGATGTCAAGAGGCTGAGGGAAAAGGAAGTTGATATAATTAGGATGGTAGCGTATAGAGACATCAGGAGTAGCTACGGGAGCCTGGGTTTAATGAAGTAGTATATAAAAATTTTCTTAAGGCTAGGAATAAAAAAATCTAGAAATACTATGCAAAATACGTTAATAGTAGGCAAAAATTATTTGAAAGAAGAATAAGGTTAGTATTTAGTGTTTATTTAGTCGAAAAAAAAAACAGTAAAAAGTGTATGTGACGTATGGGGTAGATGTAGAAATGATAGGTAAAGGAAAATAGATTCGTTGAGGAAACTGAGGACTTAAAGAGAATATTAAAAGGATTTTGATTGGATCGTAAGGAGTGTTCGGTTGAGTAAATGGGGACAGATAAAGAAGGATAATGCAGTTATGAGTTTAAAAGAAAATCGAATTGGAATGTTTATATAGAATGTACAGTTGACAATGAAAATAATTATATACATACTTGCAAACACAAGAGACCTCCCACTCGATTAGTCAGCGCCCTCGGATAAAGCCAACTTTTAGCCGGACGAATTCCAAAATAATCCGTTCATTGTCATTCACACAACTTCATCCGAACAGCCCGGCTAACGTGCGAATTATTTAGCCACTTCTAGCACGAACCGCATTTCGGACTTTAGCCATGACATTTACGGAAAAGTGACGGCACATATTGTTCACAAAGTCAACTCAGATTGATTGA
Organism: Acheta domesticus; assembly: GCA_031308135.1. NCBI lineage: Eukaryota > Metazoa > Arthropoda > Insecta > Orthoptera > Gryllidae > Acheta > Acheta domesticus. Next base: position 18,038,689 of record JAHLJT010000631.1, on the reverse strand, counting down.
TTGATTGAATCGTGTTTCCGGGCGCGTCAACTACTTAGGTCATTAGTCCCCTATGTATAATGCGGGTTTTTTCTGGGGAGGTGGCGATGATCTTTTCTTCGCTGGATGGCGAGATCTGGCGCCGACCTACCGTCGACTAGCGGAGTTTTCCCCTCAACCAGGTATCTTCCACCAGCGGGGCACCGCCCCAGCCGGGACAAGCTGTAAGCTCCCGACCGGTCTCCGGGCATGTGTGTTAGTGCAGTGTAAAAGTGTGTGTAAGCAAGGGATAAGTATAGGACAAGGAAGAGGAAGGAAAGATCGCGCGCGGTCCATGGCCCGTTTCTTAGGGTACTACTCCGGCATTCGCCTGGTGTTGATCGGAGAAACCACGGAAAACTACCGACCAGACCAGACTGCTGCTAAAATTCTCATCGGGTCAGCAACTGAATTCGACCTAGCTGATAAGCTAGTGTCGAAAATCCTGCCTAGGACCGGTCAGAGGGACTGCAGTGACATCAGATTGATGCACTAAGCCATCTCTCCCAATGGATCAACTCATCTTTTCCGTCAGATAATCCTGTGAACCCCCTCCAATTTCTGCAGTCCTAAGCCATCCCATCTATAGTCTACCCTCAGAAATGAGAATTCCTCTCGCCGCTTATCAGAATATCGCCCGATGTTTGTGTTGTGGCTTTGAAGGCCAGGTAGGCGGACGTCGCGACGAGGCCCCGCGTGCTCTGTGGTGCAGGGTGGGGGGGAGGGGAGGGGAGGGGCGCGGCTGCACGCCGCCCCGCTTCCTGTTCGGCGCTTACGGTGCGTCCCCGCGGCCGCTCCCAGCGGCTTCCGCCTCGGCCTGGCCGCGTTCCCTGCGACGCCACTGTCAAGGTCGTTTTTACTTTCCCGTTTACGTACGTATACACGGAGTGATATACGTAGTATAGGGAAAGTTGTGTAATGCTGCGCGAAAAAATGGCCAATTTTCGGCGGAAAAAAACTCATTGCCGGGCCTTTATGACGAAAACGCGGATAAAACCAGTAGCTAAATTAAGAAAAAAAATCCCCTTACACGTGGTGTTGACATAATCCCTTTTTGTGGGTCCTTGATACCGAAAAACCAATTGTAAGCAAAACGTCTGTCCGTCCGTCTGTCCGTCCGTCCAGTAAAGTTAATTTTTTTTTGTTTTTGCAAGAATGGCGTAAATGTAATTTTTTGAAAGATCTCTTTCAAAAAGACACCTTTAATATGCATATTTCCAGCAATTTGTAAACACTACTGAATTTGTGACTGTATGTACTTCAAATGAATTTTTTTTGAAAACTCAAAAATTTCCTGCGAAAAAGAGCTTCAAATTTTGCATTTTTGGAAGCGCTTAAACGTCACTTTTTTAGAAACGGCTATAGATTTTTCAAAGAAAATTGCCATTTTTAACGAGGTTATACTGTTCTTTAATATTTTAAAATTAGTATTTTCATTTTACCATTAGGAAAACGAAAAATTAAGAAAATGTAAACATTAGCCGTTTTCCGGTGCACGATTACATTACTTTCTCTTCTTACGAAGTATTCATAAGGCGAGAAAGTAAAAAGAATTAACTTTGGGCGGCGATAGATGGTAGCTGGCACGAGTATGTTTGTTTTTTTTTTTAAATAAAATTTCTGGCCCTCAAGAAAATGTGCGCAGATAAATTTCTTTCCCCACACGTCATATACAGTTTTTACTGTTTTTTTGACAAATAAATAAATAAATAAATAATAAATAAATAAATAAATTCCGAATAGCTAGCCCAGACCCAAGGAAATAGAAAGCAAATACGGGGGTCTGTACCATTCTGTAGCATCACTCGTTTTACTTATTTAAGATATCTTTTCAACCACTAAGGTCATACAGCGACCACTGTAAGTAACATTGAGGCTAACGGTAACGGTATAAGCTCACACACATCCATGCCCTGGGTAGGATTCAAACCTGCGACCGTGCTCTTCAGCGTGATTTGATTGAATCATCACACCCCTAATGCAACAGGGCCACAACTCCGAAATCATTCTTTTCGCAGGAGAGCCTTCGGAAGTTTCCTCGAAGGCATATAAAAGCAGAAATTGAATTTAAATTGAATTGCAGTTACTTGAATATTTATGAAACTAAAAAATGCCATTGTTGCATACACGTAATGTTAAAACGAGGAATCTAACACTGGGTGCATCTTAATTGTTGGAGATTTGGCCCTCTTGCATTAGGGATGCGTCATAATATTTATATATATATATATATATATATATATATATATATTTATATATATATATATTTGTTTTAACAAAGCTCCAAACCCAAATTAGTGTCCAAAACTAGTGGACTAAAACTAGTGTGAATGCGCCATATTCCAAAACGTTGCTTTCTCTTACTGCCACTAGTTAATAACGACTCCTATTTTTTCTAAAAAAACAATAAAATAATTTAAAGGTCTAAAATTGAGAGGCATTGCTATTTTTGTGGCTTTAATATTGGAGGTATAAGGTAGGTTAGAAAAAAAACTCAAAATTTCATAATTTTTAATGAAAATTGAAACAATACATGTTTGTGAATGCACATTCTTCTAATCTAGCATAAAATTTCAAGAAAAAATCGCAGCAATTGTCCAGAAATATTTTATATGTTAAGTTTCCCACCATATCTGAATGATCTCGTGTACGGCACAACTAGATAACACTCCTACCTTACCTCCTACCTACAAGTTTCAGTCCAAAGTGTCTAATGAGACATAGTTATGCGTAACAGATACATACATAGAGATTCCAATTTTCCTGTACATAATTGTTTTTTTCGGCTACAATATTTCCTCGCGAGCTACCCCAATGTTAACCATTTTGAAACGGCACTAAAATAACTTAATTCCGATGTTTGTGCAAAGTTGCAGCTCAAAAGAATCTTAAACCCGGAGTTCACGACCGACAATTGGAGATTGCAACAGTGAGGTGATTCTAAAATATTTTCTCTCTACGCTGTAGTGCAATGAAGAAAAGGAAAAATAATGTACACTCCTCTTAAATCAATTTCTGAACTGTTAATCATTCGTTAAGTTGAAATTTTCGGGACTAGGATGGTTAAAACTTTTTAGGCGGTTTTTTGGATAAAAATAAATGTGATGCACAGTAACGAACGCGGTTCATTCCTTTTTTATTGTATACTGTACATGCCACTATACAAAAGTATAAATAATAAATAATATACACATACAGAATGCGTTTTATAACACATTAATCTGTTTTATCGATATAAGATGACAAGAGGAAATACAAGACCTCTTAACTGTCGGCGGTTTTAAAGATTTTAACTCCATCGACCAAAGAGCTCGTCAAAATAAAGGAGTTGCTAAAGATGGCGTGTTAGTATTTATACCGCAAGAATAATTATTTACGAGCCAAAAAAAAAATAATTTTCCCACGTGCGTCGCACACTATTTTAGAAAGTCTTGTTGAATTTCATTTTATTTAATTCAAATATACACATTATTTGTGTACTATACTACGCTAAGGTCGGTAGTAGATGATGCGGTCAGAGAAAAGCGCCGTACTTTGTTTTCTTTTTTGTATTCATACGGTTTTGTCTGAACTTTTGAGAATCGTCTCACTTTTAGCACTAGTGCTAGAAATTAAACATTATTAGCAAGCGCTCTATTCTCTGAAAGTAACCTTTTTTACTAGTGGCTGTTTAAAAAGTAAATTTTTCATGAAACGAATTTTTCTTGTTAGAAGGTAACGAAAAGTATTGAACGACACATATTTCTTATACAACACGTACGACACATATCTATTATACGAAAAATGACGATTTTACCTGCTTAAAAATCACAGCTAATGCGTATGTGTACAAACTTCAGCCGTGTCCATTGTATATGCTATATCGGCCTAATGACGGACAGGAAATGACCATTTTAAGAGATAAGTGTACAAAGAATGTAACCACCTCGTGGGTAAGCATCTCCGAAAAAAAAGGTGTATGATTTCGGACCCAGCCACTTTACCACCTACTCTAAAATCCTTTATATTTTCGCCTTGATGCATAAAGTACATTTTCTCAGATTAGCATTTTTGCTTTACATGGAGTGTTCCAATACCTGACAGAAATTTTGTACTTGTTTTTATACTTATAAACACAAAAGATGATTTGTGTTTCATCTGAAAATCAATTTTAAAAGAGCCAAAAGTTATTGGTATTTGATTATTTTAGAAAAAATACAATGTATTAATTACAATATTTGTAGAAATCATTATCTATTTTTATATCCATAGTTGAAGAATTTGTTCCACTGTTATTTGTTCCATTGTTAGATTCCATCAAACATCTGAGAGTAATCTTGCAATGACAGTTTCAGAAAATATACCGACAAATGAAAACATATGTGTATAAATATAGCTACTAATAATATATCTTAACTGTTCTCATTAACATGTAACTCAGATATGGGTTTATGGTTGTGCTTTGAAATATACAATAACTCGTTCACTTATATAATTTTCATTTTGTTCAAAGTAATTCAATAAAAACGAAATAAAACTTTCTTCAGTAGATATCTAATATAATATAATTAAAAATAATACAATAATACATCTGTCTCAAATAATAAAGAAATTAAAGTTGAAGTAATTGAATAAATTTAATTGAAATGTTATTAGTAAGATTTGCAAAGTATGGTTTAAATTTTAAAAATAATTTCGTTCTTCAAAAAGATTCTAATAATTTTTATCTTGTAGTAAATGTAGCAGCAGAAAAATTCAGAAAGTATTTTTTCGTTTCTAATGTTAATGCAAAAGTACTGTGAATTATTTTTACTGTATTACCCCTAGACAGAGAAGTCTAGACATCCTTCCTCTGCTCTCACCAGGAATCGGCTGCCATAAAATTCTTTGAAAATAGTGAGTAGGATATTACTCTGAATAGGTTTGTTGAAAATAAGATGTAGACTGTTACGTGTGATGTAAAAGGAAGTACGAAATATTAGTTGAGGAAATGAGAGAGACGTGAAGTAACATAGGATTTGTGTGGTTTTACTTCATTCTTCGTGGCTTTGTGGTGTGAAAAGTGATCTGTGTGCCTGTGCACTAACTTGCGAAATATGTGTATCACATCACTGAAAGGATGAGTTTATATCGAGAAATTGCTGAACGCAGATTACCATGAAAATCACTTGACTTCATACACTTCAGAAATGTTTCCCATTTTTGGTAGAAGCTATGGACGGAAAGAAATTACCGATATATATTTTTACACACATTGCTCTTCACAGTAGTGTAATGGGATAATACGTTATCTTAAAATGAGTGATTAAGATATGGAGATATTCATACGCAACAGCAGTACAAAACTAGACATCACAACAAAACACCTATTGAACGTTATTCTTTACCGCACAACCACCTTAAGAACAACATTCATTATTTCTCTTCAAATTGAAGGCATCAAAATGTCTGAGGGCACAACTCAAACCCATATAACAATAATAAAGTGAAAATGACTTGTAATATTATAGTTTATAGATTACCGTAAATTACAAGATCAGTTATTGCCTTTGACATTTTGATGCAATAATGACGGATACTTCATCTTAATTTTGTGTCGAAACCACATTTCATCATGTGTTGTTAGAAAAGTTAATAACTGGCGACATGAAATATTATAATACTGTTGGCCTTAAGACCAAGTACTGTCAGTGTGCAATCGTGATGTTATCTATCGTGGAGAAATTTAAGAGGTGGAGAAACTTAATGGTGAAAACTCGAAATTCATCTGGAGAAAATAGCATTTTTAAGTTACACAAGAAAACGAGTTCTCTTATAAACTCTGAAAGCAAGGATTTGAGATGTCCATTTAATATATTCCGTTTGGTGGACTTCTCGATTCCGTTTGGAGAACTCGGATATTTCACTCATGTGATTTTGACGAATGGCGACGAAGTATCCGTCTCATATGAGCCAATGAGAACTACATTTATCCGGAAATAATATAGATTTTGACTTATCGTTTTTGTCTTTGCAAATTCTCGTCAGCGAGAAGGCAAAGCAAACGAAAGTCATTAGGATGTCTCTTAGTCAACACGCGGCTCCGGCAAACTCGGCCTCCAGAGTTTTGCCACTGTAATTCACAACAGGCTGTGCAGCATACAACCGTAGCTGCAGTGGCGTAGCTTTAGTTGGTGTCACCCGGGGCAAAACTAATAGTATCACTCCCCATACATTAAATATAAACAACTATTAATGAATAGTTTGTACATTATTTAATAAAAATATATTTGCACATGACATTTGTTCATAATATTTTAAAAAAACTGCATTTAATTCAGAATAATTGAAATTTAATTTTTAAGTAAATAATCTAAAACGAAGTATAACTAATAAACAAGTGCATGTTTTTATAAAAATATGATTTTTAAATAAATCATTAAAATTATATAATTCCAATTATAAAATTTTCTAATTGGTGTTAACTCTAAAATGGTATCACCCGAGGCGGACAGCGTCCCCTGCCCTCACCTAGCTACGCCACTGCGTAACTGTAATGGATTATTTAAAGAATGATAACAGTATACAAATACTAGTCGGCTTGGAGGCTCTAGACGGCACAAGCCTCAAGGCAAAACGTGGAAGATTCGTATTTCTCTCGGCACATGGATGTGGTATATTCCTTGCTCCTCCTAAGTTGCGACACATAGAACTTGGTGAGATGTCAGACCCAAATCCGAGGTTTCGTGATTCGAGATTCCCATTGGTACTTCGAGTGTTGTAGTCTTCGCTTGAATATATTTAAAGAAAAAATTTAATATACTTTAGAAATTGTCAAGACATGGAAATATAGATTAAGCTTAAGAATAGACGAATCAATAATTATGGATAAAGATTAAACGCTAAAAATTATTAGTTTGATTGTTTTACACTTGAATGTTTGACTCATTTACTCAACACCTTTTTGTTTATTTCCAAATTTGGACTAGAGACCTGTAATTCTTTATTGGATATTTTAAGAACATTAAATAACATATATGAAACACCTCCAGATGATTCTGATCTCTCCGAAGTACGAGATAATATAATAATAATTTGTATAATACGATATAGTTGCCATTTAATTAGTGTTAAAATATTCTTATATATAAGATGCACTTTTGGTGTCTCTGTATAGCAGTGGTTTGTTTATTTCTCTTTTTTCCCACGAATCCCTTCCATTTCATTACATGATGGAGGGAAAGTAATATTTTAAGCCATACATTTAAACTCTTTATTAGGCAAAGTGGAAACATTTGGGTTGTTGACGTAAATTCTTGAAAGTAAAGAACGCCAAGCAGTGAGAAGAGAACTAGAGAAGAATATATATTTTAAAAATAATACGAAAGTAGTATTTACGAAACTTCTGCATATATCCTTCGATGGGCAGCGTTTAAGACCACTCGCAATATTCTGCCGGTTGCGTGCCGACGCAACTCCCTTTCGGATTGCTGCCAGAGCGCCTACAAGAACGGATGTGTACGAAGCAGCAGAACAATGCAAAATTTTGTTCGTCTTTAATTCCCTCTTATTTTGATTGCGTTTATAACTAGCGGTGCTATAACAGCACTTGCTTTCTCGCTTTATTGGAAGCAGCCACGCAATACTGGAGTATTGCAATTTTCTAAAAAAAACGAACAATATCCGAAAATGAGACTAGCACCTTATTTCTTACCGTCCCTTGTTACATAACTGGCGAAAATTAAAAGAAAAAAATTGGAGCAGTTTTTGAGACAATTTGTTTTGTACATTTCAAGTGCAAATTGCGCAAAAACTACGTGTTTTAAAAAACTGTAGATAACCTTTTTTTAATTAGCTAGTTTTGTACATTCTTTGTCGGAGAAAAAAATCTCTATCTTCAATTTTGTAGTTTAAACAATTTTTTGCAATTTTCCCAAAATCGGGGATTTTAAACGAAAATGGGACCTGAACCATTTACTTAAACGTCCTTCGCAATATTTAACAACAAAATTTATTAAAAAAATTTGAAGCCTTTTTTTTGAAAATTTGGAAAATGTCCTAGGGGCTTCATGTAAAGTACCCCTCAAAATTAAAATAGCCAATCGGTTTCAAATTCCAAAGGCCGCGACATCAACCAGAACAATTGGAGAATATCAGTTTTGGAGAAAATCGGCTGAACGATTTAGGCGCTAGTGTTGTCCACAGACGGACGGACAGATGAACAGATGGGCGTTTTGCCGTCAACCGATTTTTTGTTATGAAGAACCAACAAAACACGAATTCTGGCTAAACCACATGTTAGAGGAATTTTTTTTCTATATTTAGCAACAGGATTTATCTACTTTTTTGTTACCAGGATCCGCTAATAAGAGTTTTTCTGGCGAAAATTCGCCGTTTCCTGGCGCACGAATACATAACTTTCTCTTCTTAAGAAGTTCCTTCTTAAGGGAGAGAAAGTAAAAACTGATTATAATAATTGAGTCACCGGAGTGGTTTATAATATAAATGTCTGTTAACGACATCAATAATTTCCTGAACCATGCATGTAATACCAGTTTTGCCTGTAACAAGTATTGCAACTCAGCTTCTGCATTAACGTTCCATCTCTCGATCAGGTTTTTCGTCCATTTTCCCTGGACCTTTGAGCAAATGCTGTGATAGCACACTGTTTTGCTTCTGGACATAATGTGGCTTCACTAACTGCATGTTTTCTTGAGCTAAGAGAGAACCAATTCTCCCTGTTCCCAAGGCAGTAAGTCACTGAAACTGAGGAAAATTGAATATATCATTCTAAAATTTCTACGAAATATTACAAACATCCCCAACTAGTGCGAAAGTTATTGATCTAATTACTTTGACTATATATATATATATATATATATATATATATATATATATATAACAAACATAAGTTTATTTCATTCCTTTCTATTTCAATGGTTTAATTGTTTAACATCGTTCATTATTTGAGCAGTTTTTTCTATAGATAATAAATACAAACTACTAGTACTCTATGAATCATAAAGCTAATAATTTTGCTCTTTCTCATTAATGAATACGTAAAGTTTCCATTTCTCTCCCTTCGGGACTTTCTAAGAGTTGCAATGTTATGTTCATGTGGTTAGGTGTTAAGTAGTTATGCCATTAGGTGTTAATATGTTGTTTCTTAAAAATATTAGAACATTGTTGTTTGCAGTTGAGTATTTGTTCAGATTCAATTTTGGTAAACTTTTTACTGTAGTCACAGTGGGAATACATATATAAGAAACATATATAAACAACGTATCAAGAGAACATGAATGAAAATCACAGATTTTAGGATTGCTGAAGTTTATTATACAGCATTTATCTGAAGAATTTGACTGAATTGATTTTTGATTGAATTGACTGAATTGAACATATTTGACTGAACACAAGACAAACAAAACACGTATTGCTAAAATTATATCCCTCTGTCGTGTCGGATGACTTGATATAAAGCAGTAAGCTGTAATTAGCGTTGTTGAGATTGAAGCAAAACGATGCTTAGGCATATTTGTCGTTATAAAACCAGCACATTGCATTTAGTAGTCTACGTTGATTGGAAGCAGATTTTCCGAACTTTGTACGGAGCTCTCGACTTTTTCCGCCGACCACCCTTCACGATCAACAATTACACAATTATATTGCGATTTATCTAACTCTGCCCCTCAAGCACGTATGGCCACGATGGAATGTCACACGGCATTTCGCGTCTTTCTCCGTCGTGTCGCATGATCGCAAGCACTGCTTGATTCGGTCGCGATCATGCGATATCTGGCGGCACGACTGAGAACGTCGCGATAAAACCGTGACATATTCCATCGTAAAGACGGACCTTGAGAGGCAAAGTTAGAAAAATACATAGTAGTGGTAAGTATGCGTAGTAAGTACATTAATCCCTCAGCATTCGCGAGGGATAGATTCCTCAAAAGCATCGTGAATGTCAAATCCGCGAATATTGAGTCTATCTTTTAATGAAAAACTTGGGCTAGGTTCCTGGATATCGAAAAACTGTTGAAGAAAGAAAAAAGAAATGATAAACAATTGCAGTAGAACTGAGTAGGCACTAGTACAAACAAAATTCACAATTAATATCCCAAAGAGAAGAAATAAAACAATATTTTAAATTTTTTTCAAAGTTGAAAGTGATTGGATATAGGATTTGGCTATTTTTTGTTTCATCACCCTACTTATTATAATATCCAAATGTGGAAGAGTTGCTATTTCTTTCCAGACGTAGTTTCGTTTCCGTTAGTTCATCATTACGTTCGAAGGGGTTTTCTTTGGTGATTATTTACCGAAGATACTCTTCATTGAAATCATTGCAATGACAGATGCACAGATTCTGAATGATTTTTCTGTTCGTATAGCCAAAACACTTACCTCCAACGTGACGCAACTGAATTGAATTATTTTACAATTGTGTTTTTCCATTAATGTGAATTGACATTCCAAATTTGAGATTTTTGCAGAACGTAATACTTCGGGCTCTGGTGTCTGTCAAGTTTCCCAGTTTGGTTCCCAAATGACGCTGATAAGGGAAATGAAATGTGCTCGCTTAAAAGAAAATGTACGACTGAAAGACGCATTCGCGAATGTTGAAGTCGCGAATGTTAAAACTGGTGGCATTTCTCTGATCGCGAATGTTCGGAACTCGCGAATAGCGAATCCGCGGATGTCGAGGGATTACTGTATAGTAGTAAGTATAGTAGTGATAGTAGTAAGTATACGTAAAGAAATGCACGCCCCACCTGAGAGCGTTTGGCAAGAGAGAGCGCAGGGGAACCACCTTTGCCCTCGCACGCGTGTCCGCTGATGAGCTCGTGCGTGCGTCCTTTCGGGAGGAAATCCCAGGAATCCCAGCGCGCCAAGGACCGCCGCACGCGTCGCGTCGCGTCGCATCGCGTCGCGTCGGCTTGGAGGCGCTGCGCCGGCAATTCACCGCGCGTGCCTGCGCATCTCGCCTCCGGCACCCGACCACGCCCCCGCCCCCGCCTCCCCCCCCCCCACGAGCGGCGAGGAGGCGCTTGCTATACACAGTGGGGCTGATGGCTGAACACAGTGAGAAAGAACGCTGTGCATCATCTATGGTTTGATTGCTTGATAGTCATTCCGGATTGGTTGATAATGAATTTCTACAAGATTAAGACATGATAAAATAATAAAATAATAATATTTTACATATTCCAAATATATCATCATAAAGAGAATAAAAAATGAGGAAAAGTCACAATGTTTGAAAGAAAACACTTACAAACTGAATTTAGTATTCAAGAAACAACTGATGTAGGTGTCATTTCGACCCCTACCGCCGTTCTAGTGTTAACTTGTTAACTTATAACAAAATCTCGACAAAGAAAGGAACAAAGAAAAACGAAATAATATACAAACTCTAACTTACGTAGCCTCCAACTGCGTGCAATCACTTCTAGTATTCCATTCACGAATGGAATCCCATGGAATCAGGATATTCCCAGCGGGGGACTGTTTATCGCCAAATTCCTCAAAAAACACTCATATTTTCTAAAATTTCAACATGACCTTATATAATGAAATGTTTTGATGAACACATTTCATTCAGAAAAAAATGTATGTTCACTATTGTAGTTGTAGGAAGACAACGAAAAGTTTTTAATATTTAAAATTTTCGAAAAATCAGGCATTTTAACGAACATGAAACCTTCACCATTCTCTTAAACATCCTTTACGCTAAGGTCCCAATTTAATAAAATGTATACAGTTTAAAAAATAGTTTAAAGAAAATAAAAATTGGCTATGTTCGATATAAAATTTTGCCAAAAATACTTATATTTTTGAAAAATTGAACATGACGTTATTTTTATATCTGTTTTGGATGAACACATTTCATTAAGAAAAAACGTTTATCTTCATAATTGTAGTTATAGGAATACGCCCAAAAAAATTTAAAAATTTTGAAATTTTTGAAAAATCAGTGTTTTTAGCAAACATGAGAAGTGCATCATTTTCTTAATGTCTTTTACTCTATCCAAAAACAAAATTTAATAAAAAACGACTGAGCATTTTTTTTTAAACTTTCGGAATTTTCCAGGGGCTTCATGCAAAGTCCCTCCAAAAATTAGAATATCAGTTTCCAATTCATGGAGTCGTGGCATCAGCCAGATCAATTGGGGAATTTCAGTTTTGGAGAAACTCGGCTGAACAGTTTAGCCTCTGTATTGTCCATAGGCGGAGGGACAGACGGACGGACAGACGGACGGACAGACGGGCCGACAGACTGACGTTTTGCAGTCATTCGATTTTTCCAGGGCCCTGTAATAAGAGTTTTCTGTCGAAAATTCGCCGTTTTTTCGCACAGTATTTTCGCTACTGCATAGAGAGAAAGTAAACTAGTGGTGCTACAGAATGGCACAGAATTTCCCGTGTTAGTTTTCTATTTCCTTTGGTCTCGGATAGCTATTCGGACTTGTCCCATACTTTTGTCAGCTGCCGTCTATCGCCGCCCAAACTACATTTTTTTTACATTTTCTTAATGTTTCGGTTTCCTAATGGCAAAACGGAAATATTTTTAAAATATTAAAGAAAAGTAATTGTCTTAAAATAATTTTAAGTTACATTGTATTTAATTCTTAATTATAATATGTAAATTTTAGTGTTCTGTCACAAGGTTGCATAAACCTATCTGCGGAAATATCTGTCTGTCTATCTATCTATCTATCTATCTATCTCTCTATCTATCTAAAATCTTGTTCTAAATGGTATTTAAAAAAAAGTGCAGCCCTTTCTAAGAAAATGGTTGAACACTACTGTAAATTCGAAATTGGAAGATCATTTTCACAGAAATGTTTTGTGTTTTCAAAAAACTTCATTTGAAGTCATTAAGGCACTTGAACTTACAAATACCAAAGTGTTTACAAATTGCTGGAAATGCGCATTATTCACGGGGTGAGAAATCTGAACAAAAACCCAAAATGAACTTTAAGTCATATTAAAGAGTGCAATTAGCACTATCCGTTCGAAACATTTGAAGAAAAATGATTTTCAAGGAAATAGATGTCTGAAAACACACTCTGTGAGCGACGACGGGATCGCAGGCCCGCATTCTGACGATGAAAAAGGAAAGCCGAAAGTGAAGCCAGGTAGGTATCTAGTATCTACATTTTTTATTCTAATATTCGAAAGTATATTTTTGTTGCTTCTATAATAAACGAAAATGTTGGTAATGACAACATATTTTGTTCAAATATTTGGAATGGTAACAGTAGCTCACCAACAAACAAACATTCGCAACTATTCTTCTAAATATACATTCGTGTTTACGAACGTGGGCTAAAATTACAGGACGTGCGCAGAAAACATCGGCCTCCTTGGAACGCAGAACGGCGCGCGGTGGCGGCGGCGGCGGAGGCGGAGCCCTTAGGGGGCGTTGGCGCGTGGGCGGCGGCGGCGGCGGCGGCGGCGGCGGCCCGCTCGCTGGCGGGGCCTTCCCCGCAGCCAAGCCCTCGCCCCCCTCCCCCGCCCCCCGCCACAGGCGTGCGCCGAGCGACGTATCCGGCCTGGAGGCAGGCCGCCACGGCACGGCGGCGGCTTCACTGACGCTGTAATGCGACTGGGGGAGTCCTCAAGTCCTCGGAAATGCAAATGTCCTCTCCTTCGCAGACGGCCCCGCCCCCTCCCCAGCCCTCCTCGGCTGCTCGCTCGGCGGCGCCGCTCCGGGCAAAAAGCTTCCAGGAGGCGGAGGCCGGCGAGCGGGTTTGGGGAGGAACCGTGACACAGGCGGGGACGGTGTAGTGGTAACTGAGGGCTGGGAGCGGCGGTGCAGTGTTTCAAGCAACAGGGATGTTAGCGGGAGGGAGGGGTGCAGGAGTTTTAGAAGTGGTGGGAATGGTGTCGAAGTGTATCGAAACTGCGGAAACTCGAATCTTGGTGGTTGCGATCAATTGAGTAAAGAGAAACCGCAGGTTTTGGATGGAGGTATTGTGGAATTTTGTGGGTGACCTCGGAATTGTGGGGGCTGTTTGGTGTTGTTGGAAAGAGTTGAGCCGAAGAAGTCCTGGGCGAGAATGCTCTCAGAAGCAGTGACGTAGCTTCATTTGTGTCACCCGGGGCAAAACCAATGGTATTACCCCTCCCCTAAATTAAATATACAAATTTCTATTACTGAATAGTTTATACATTTAATAAAAAAACAAGTATATTTGTATGTAAAATTTATTTATAATGTATTAAAAAACTGTTTGAGAATAATTGTTATAAAATTTTTAAATAAATTATGTAAAACAAAGAATAACTAATGAACAAATGCATGTTTTTTTATAAAAAAAACACTTTTCAAGATTTAAGGGCGGCAAACTTATCTACAATTTCATAAAAATCTACGCTATAGTCTGTAATCTACACAAAATATATAAACTTTTCTAATTGGTGTCACCCCTAAAATGCTGTCACCCGGGGCGGACCGCCCCCCCCCGCCCCTCCCTAACTACGCCGCTGCTCAGAAGCGCAACTGGTATCGGTAACGAGGGAAACAGAGGCGACAGTGACTGGAGTGAAGGGAGAGCGGTGCCATGAGAATGGTTCTCTTAGGGACCACGAAGAAGGCACGGTATCGGGATTGCATGGGGAGCCGTGGTATCAGTGGTTATCGGGAGTTATGGAGGAATGTTTGATTAGCGGAGGTGTCGGGGTATCTAGAGAGACGGGGTGGACGAGGGAGTAGCGGGCAAACCAGAGCGGGCGGAGTTGTCGCCTATCGTAGATGTAGTAACGGGGGCGTGTGGAAGGTAGCAACGTGGGGGTTGGTAACGGAAAAGACAACGGGAGAAGAGCGCAGCGGGTTTTTTTGATGGCGGGGTGGCAGGGGTGGTGTAACATGGACGGGGACGGGTGAAAGACGGTGGCCAAGACGCCGACATCGCGAACTCGACGGTGGAACGACGGCGGCGTGACCGGTGGCGATGACGATAAGGGCGGGGCAACGCCGACGAGGCCAACAGGAAAGGCGGGAGCGGTGACGTCACATGGGTGGACTATCGGCGAGTGCGAGGGTGGTGGCGCTGACAGCGACGGCACTAACAGCGTTGGCAGGGTGATCCGGACGGTAAAAGCGACAGAAGTGACAACGAAACAACGCTGATGGTAGAAGCGAAGGGGATAAAGCCGGGAGAACGGTGGCGATGACGACGGCGGAGCAGCGTCGACGATGGGAGCAAAGGAAACGGTGGAGAGAACGGTGGTGGGTAAGACGTCGGGCTGGGCGACGTCGAAGAATGGAGCAATTGCAACTGCGAGAGAACGATGGCGGTGTGAATGACGGAAAGGTATCGGTGATAATGCGAGTGACGGTGGCAGCAGTGAAGGCGGAGTGGTGGCGGCGTCTGGGTGGGCCCGGCGGTGAGGGGAGGCTGGCGGCGGCGGAGACGTGGGCGGGGCGACGGCGTACAGGGAGAGCGACAGCGGCGATGGCGACGATAGCAGCGGCAGAAACGGCATGGCGAGAACGGTGGCGGTGGCGGTGAGAGATGGACGACACCGACGGTGGATGAGAACGGAGACGGCAGAGTAAAGATGGCAGTGGGAGGGAAGGTGATAGACGCGAAGGCGGGAGCGGTGACGGTGGTAGCGGTGGTCGCATCTCGTCGTACCAACAAAGAGTGTGATGGTGGTGACGTCACAATGGCGGCGCAACGTGTAGTGTGTAGTGATGGCCACACTAACGACGACGGCGGGGGAGGGGCAGTGGCGGTGACGGTGGGCGACGCCGACAATGAGAGCGAGGGTGGCGGCGGGAGCGATGGTCCGTGAGAGCGACGGTGACGGGGAAGGGTTGACGTCACGAGTGACGGGAACGGCGCGGTTGGAGGTGACAAAGACGATTACATCAACAATGGGAGCGAGGGTAGCGGCAGCGGTGACGTCGGCGAGGAACTGTCGGCGATACGAGCGATGGGAACGGTGGCAGAGACGGTGAGAGTGAGGCGACGTCGACGGCGAGAGCAAGGGTGGCGGCGGCAGTGACGTCAGCAGTGTGACGCCGGGTGGTGAGAGCGATTGCGGCGACGACGGCGGCCAAATACCGACGATACGACCGGTGACAGAGACGGTGACGGCGGGTCAACGTGAGAGCGAGGTTCGCGGCGGCGGCGGTGACATCGGCGGGGCGACACCATATGGTGAGAGCGACGACGGCGGGGAAGTGTCGACGAAGGGAGCGTCGGAAAGGGCGTGATTAGGGATGGCAGTGACAGTGACGGCGGGGGACGTCTACGGCGAGAGCGGGGATGACGCCGTACGATGAGAACGGTGACGGCGGGGAAGTGTCGATGAAAGGAGTGTCGGGGACGGCATGGTTAGAGGTGGCAAAGACGGTGACGTCAGCGGTGTGACGTCGCGTGGTGAGAGCGACTCAAGCGACGACGACGGGCAAATGCGAGACAGTGGCAGAGACGGCGACGGCGACAGCGACGGCGAGAGCGAGGGCGAGGGCGAGGGCGAGGGCGAGGGCGAGGGCGAGGGCAAGGACGTGGGCGAGGGCGAGGGAGAGAGCGAGCGCGAGGGCGTGGCCGAGGGAGAGGGAGAGGGAGAGGGTGGCGGCGGCGGCGGCGCCCGTGGAGCGCTGGCAGCGATAGGGCCCCGCGCAGTATTTCTGTTGGAAGCCGATGCGCGAGCACTAATGGCGAGATTAGTGTTGCGTCTAATTGTTGCGCGCCGCCGTCGCCGCCGTATCTCCGCCGGGCGCAATAACACTGCAATTAGCCGCCGGGCGGCCGCCCCCGCGCTGCTGTCGCGAATTATGCGGATATTTACGAGCGGGGAATATCCAGCGCTGCTTTTAGGTGAAAATGTTTAAGGAAATGTTCTTGGCGTCCGGAGAGGACGAACACTTTGTCGCGGGGGCTGGGGGGGGGGCAGGCGGCGATGTGGAGGCGACGGAGTCTGCTGCGGGCCCTCTGAGAAGAGGTGACGATGGCGGCAGTAATTGAAACGAGTTGCTGCTGTGGTTCGATAAGTGGAATATTAAGTACGTGGTAATAACTCAAGGAATTGTAATACCTCATGAGAAAAGATTTTCTATCTTTTATAGTAGTGACCTTCCCTGTAGATTTTACGAGGAATGTATTAATAAACAGCTCGAGATACATTTAAAGAAGTGTTGAATTGGGAAGGACCGGCAATACATCGACGGTCTCCGAAGCGTGTGCAGGGAATCATGTCAATGATTTTAAGATAGTGACGACTTAAGAACTTTGATGATGGACCGTAATACAGAAACGTAGTGCCCAATTATAACTGAAAATTACCATAATGAAGCTGGATTTTCTAACGGCAGGAGATGTCTGTGAATTGCATTAAATATGTTACAAATCTTAGGCGTAATGATAGATCGACGTTTATGGGCCTGCCAACAGCTATTTTCATTAGTTCCATTAATAGAATAAAATAATTTATTCCGAGAGATAGAGATGCTTCTTCCCTTGGATGGTGAGTTTCGGCCCTGATCTATACGTCGGCTAAGGGAGGACTTCCTGGTAATGTAGTTCATCTGAATATGTAAGAGGAGAGGACAGGAGAAGGAGGAGGAAGGAAAGATTGTGCGCGGTCCGTGGTTCGTTTGTTAGGGTGTTACTGGAGATGTTCAGAGAAACCTCGAAAAACTACCAATGAGAGCAGCCGGCCATTAGAATTTTTCTCCAGACAGAGGTTGAACTCCACTCAGGTATAAAGCTAGTGTCGAAAATACGCCTCAGTTAAAACATGAACGACATAAACCTCAGGACCTCTCGATCAAGATCACCGAACATACAGCGGCAATCCTCACCCTGAAGGACGCTCATAGAGTTTAGACGCATTGAGAATGGCACTTGTGTCAAAGAATACAAAAAAAAAACTTTAATAATTTCACAAAACTTTAACAATTTCACAAAACTCTTGCAGTGTTGCGAAACACAAAATTAAAGGCACACACTGACCAAGCGATGCTACCTGACTAACACAGCAAGCAAAAACCAAATGAATGTAACATTGCAAGGTTACGAGGCACACATGGCCGGGTTGTCGAACCACACCACTGTCACAGCACCACCGCTCCTACAAATCACACCGCTGTCCTGTAGAGGGTCTCAAATGCAGAAATCGTGAAAAATGCCCTTCACCGCCGTGGATGCTTCATGCTCCCGGTCCACCATAGCTCCATCCGCTTGGCCCACACTCCACCAGCTGTGTCGCCCACTGTCCGCACATGCTCTGGCGGTGCCCCGGGTTCGACCCCGGGCAGGGCGCAGAGGGGCGGGCAGCCGGCTAGCTGGCGGCGGGGGGCGGACGTAGGCGGGGGGAGAGATACGGGCGCGACGGCGCGATGGTGTTGGTGGCGGCGGTGACGGTGGTGATGTAGTGACGTCACCGGTGTCGGCGGCGAGGGTAGCTGATTGCAACCTGGCAGGGCGGCGGAAGAACTGTCACATGCATCAAGGCGCGGGGAAACAATGATTTAATTAATGTCTTCATTCCATTTCATTGATTGATTGATTGATTGATGATGGATTTTTTTTAAGTGGGACGCGCGAATTTTGGAATTGGCGCCCCCATGACACCCTGGTCTAGCATGGAACTCCCATAATTTAGCGGGAAGCACTCCAAAGAGTGCCCAGGTGGGCGGAAGTCGCAGGAACTTGTCCGCGCCGAGCAAAATGTGCTAACACTTGTCTCTTGTCAAATCAACCACACCCCTGTCATTATCCTACTATCATCTTATTTATTATATTCTTTCTGGACTGTTGATATATTGTATGAAAAGACAGTCATCAAAGTCGCCAGAAAGTTCTATGTGGGGCACTTCTTACTTGAAGTGGATTTGAGAATGGAGTTTTGTACCTGAGAATTTATTTCATATTAAAATTTTCGTATTGTTTATAGTATTACATTTATCAACACATTTATTTGAATTATAAACAATTTAAAATGTTAAAAATGTCATTGACATTGCTTTGCATTCCTTTCATCTTGCGTCTCACTGGCTTTCGATCGCTTCGTATCCAGACATAGTGCATATCATATGTGGTGTTGGTACAAATTGTTTTTGTTCGAGGGTCTGTGAACTGCTGACTACATGACTCCACAAAGATCTGTGTAGTATTGAGATATTTTGCACAAAACATATACATTTAGCGGAATAATTAATTTGTAGTGAATACAAAAGTGTATTTACATCTTCAGCATATTTTTAATTAAATATGTTCGCAATACACGTGCACGTCTTATTATCCGTGACTTCTCCTCCGCCTCTAATACCCTCATTTCCTTTATTTACATGTCTGTTTTTTCCACTACAACTCAAAAAGACATGTCCCACCCGACCTGATCATCAAAAATGAAATACACCATGTTGCCAACACACGAAAAAAAGGAAAATACGTAATTTTTTAGGGGAGCGATTTTCCTCGGGGCGGACCTATTTATTAAGCGATCAAAGACAATTGTTTTACTCTTCAACATTCTTTGTGAAAATTGTACTAGAAAAAATGTACTATTTTACACACTTTTTTATTTAGCTATAAAATGACAGTTGTGTCATGTCTCTCTCCTTTAGCACCGACAATGTGTTGAACTGATGACATTTGGAGTGTTGAAGGGAATGGCGGAAGTGGAGGAGAGGGTGGTGAAGGGTCGGCACGTAAGACAGCGATGAAGCTGCATGGCCCTGGGAGGGTGCAGCCTTTCCCTCTAGCCCCTCTCGGAGATCCACCCTCAGCCCTACTTCTGTCTGGGAGAGACTCTGGAATTGCCGCTGCAGTTTTAAGCGAGACTTCCCGCGAAGGGCCTTGAGTCAGTGCGCCGTTTAGTAGAGAAGAAAACGGAGCAGAGAGCATTGTTTGTAGTTTGCAAAGTACAATGAGTGCAACTCTTATGACGCTGTACCGTGGTTGTTTGCTGAGTGCATTTCTAGTGGTGATAAAACAAAGAATTTTGAAAAAAAACAAAACATTTGTAGCTTTACATTCTGTACTTGATTTCTTGTGTGAATACTTTGTGTAATAAACGTTGGTTTCTTCGCCTAAATATAAATTACATGAATGTATGAAATAATTGTCATACTACTCAAACATATATTTTACAGTAGACGTGACGAAGTGAGAAATAGCGTACGTAAAATGAGGAAGGCCCTTTTAAGGATATACGACGTTTCTCGAGGGAGTTCGTTATTTATTTCTTGGTACTGAAGTGATACTGCCTGACTTTGCTATATTTTTTGTCAAATTGAGTTTGCGGTAGGTCCTAATGATTTCCACTTTTTATCACTGTACCACGAACGCCATTTTCATTATCTCACATCTCTTGATAAATTTTAGTATATTTGGGAGGTATATCACATCAGATTTCAGATTTTTGTGATTGGCACTTGTTTAGATAAGCACGATAAAGCTGTGACGTATAGTTCAGTTTCAGATCGACAAATCTAAAAAATGTCAGCTATTCCTTCTTAAGCAAATGTTGATAAATAAGATTAGGTATTGCCCATTTATTTAAAATTGCTACTCCACGATATTGATTGTTGAGAAACATACATTAACATTCTCTCAGTTAATTGATTACGTAAAGAAATTTTACTTCAGTGGCAAAGAAAATTAATTATTATATTGAGTAAATAAATTATAATATTTTAAATTATTCACCTCTCTCACTCGATCGAACTTGAAATGCGCAGTGTATGCTACACTATTTATAGCACGTATTCACATCTCAATTTTTATTCCTAATCTTGCAGTCTCAGAAGTGTGTAATGTGTTGTGCTGTTTTCGTGTTAAAATTTGTAAGTACACATTTTATTGAAATTATTTATTGTTTATTCCGCGAGTTCCAAAAGCACTTGGATTGGATTGCATATCAGCTTACTGGGTTAACTATATCTCTTGAGGAACCTCTGATCAGGCAAAAATCACCTTACATCTTAAGGTGGACGTTTTTCTCTTTTGCCCTTAATACCACGTACACAAGTTGCTGACAACACTATTCGAAAAAAACGGACATTTAATGTTATTTTTGGCAATAGAAAATACAAGGAAACATGTAAATATGCCTAATGTAAAATTTAAGAAAGCCCAGGGTTTGAAAGATGATTAATATTGATCATGGTGACATATGAATCGTAATCCGCAGGCCATGGTTTAAGATAAGATGTGCAACGTTCATTGCAGTGCAAATATCAGAAAAACTGGTAATGATTGATATTGTTTCATTATGTACGAGTTTAAAAAACTCTTTAAGAAAAAATGTCGAGACAACTTGAAAGGAATAATACAAGGAAAATATAATACTAACTATACTACTATAATACTAGCCATCCAGAACCTTAACATTAACTTTCATGTAATTTAATGTGATTGTGTAGATTAGTGTACATGAAAATCTTCCGTACGTACTTACAAACCAAATATTTCATGTAGTTCTATAAAGTGGACGTTTACTCGTATATTAACGTTCCCTATCATTAACCAACTTGTAAAGAAGTTCGTGCAGACGTACTTAATTTTATTGTAGTAATAGGATGATTGTATCTGTTGATCTCAAATTTTATGGACATATCGAGTTCGAGACATTACACATTCAATCACGACATGAACTCATTTTATTTTTGTTTAATGAGTGTAGTGTAAAATGGAGAGATTTAAAAATTGATATTGCTACTGTAAAGCAATGTCAAGTAGTAGTTGCTTGTTTTCTTCTAGAAATGTGTCTTTTACAATTATTTACTTGCATATTGAACCTAGATGATCTAATTAATTGATCTTAGTGATAGTCAATTACGCTATCATTAATTACAATAATATCTTGTGTTAGAATACCTACTACATAAATGGTAAGTAAAACCAATAGTGTAACTGGAAAATATAAAAGTAATTGAATTCGGGAGCAGATGGCTCTATACTACTTCACATTGAATTTGAAATATAAGTCCAAATGAGTCGATAACATTACAACTACACGTACTTTCTTGCGTCATTAACGATTATGTGAAATTATAATACCACAAAATCTATGAATTTTAACACACCTCATACACATTCGTGTAACTCATTACCAATTGAAGTGCAGTAGGCGCGAAAAATTAATTCATTTAACGGAAATACTTCAGCACAAATTCGGCAAATCGAAACTCTATTCCATACACTCAGAAATACCACGCAACGGAAGTTGTTATCAAACTTTCACACTGCCCTGTCGTCGCGTCCCATTGTTGCATTGCTATGTGATAAAACTTGCAAACTTCTAGCAAAAGAAGTTAGGGAAAACCGAATTTCCAACTTGTATAATTGGAAAATTGCACTAAACGTTTATTTTTGTAGTACATGCCCATTTTAAAAGAAATGGCTTTTTAGAACAGACTTCATTTAAAAACTAATCTATATTACAAATGTACTTTTGCAAAGTTAATTTTTTGGGTTGTTTGTAATTTTCGAAAGTTCAAAGTTTCCTGGAAATGATAGAAGCACATTTTTACATTGTTCTCTGCTACATAAAAGGTTATAAAGAAAAAATGGATGGTTTTTTTTATTTTTATAAAAATTGCCTATGTTTTAGGCAAAAATACGGAAAATCTACTTGTATTTTGGAAAAATTGAACATGACCTTATTTAAAGATCCGTTTCTGATACTCATTAAGGAAAACATTTCTAACTTGAATATTATAGGTTGTAGGAAGATACCGAAAAATTATTAAGTTTTGCAATTTTTGAGAATTCAAGAAATTCTACATAAATGTCAGTTTCGGTATTTTATTTTCGTTTAAAATTTAAGGTGCCGCGACGTCAGCCAAAACGATCGAGGAATATGGATTATGATGAAAATCCTGCTTACGGTTTAGTCGCTAGCACTTTTCGCAGACAGACTGATGGACAGAGGTTTTGTCGTAATTCAATTTTTCGGAAAGGACCCACTGAATGTGAATTCTGACTATCCAACGCGTTAGAAGCAGTAATTTAATACATTTAGGAACAAGATTTATCCACTATTTCGTTACCTGGGCTCGGCATTAAGAGTTTTGGTGTTAAAATATCCCTTTTTCCCTACAGCATTACAATGCTTTCTCTATACTGGGTAAGGAGTAGGTGAGAACTCTACCACGAACATTATTCGATTGTAATGTCATTTCAGGCCATTACGGAATACTATTTATAGAAGCATAAACTGAAATGCTGAATGTCATGTAGTAGATAATAGCAATTTTTTTCCAAAATGTGGCATACATTCGTATAACTATTTGATTCCTGTACCTCTAGTTGTATAAAATGTTTCACGAAAATCGTAATTCCATTTTAAGAACAGCTGTTGTATTTGTATTGATATACTTTGCTGTATATTATTGAATATTCATATGAAACGAGTGCTATTTACAACAAATTTAACTAAAATTTGGGCTCGTCCGGGATTTGAACCCGGGACCTCTCGCACCCTAAGCGAGAATCATACCCCTAGACCAACGAGCCATGCCAAGATTACTTTGATAATCAGGTTTTCATTCACAGGTAGCGTGAAATCAGCGCTGGACAAGCGACATCTGGTAGCGGGTGGAAAGACCGAAGCTCTGTTCCACTTCTGAAGCGAAAGGTGTTCTCAAATGGAAACTCTTGTAGTAGCCTTATTGCAATCCAGTGCGTCGGCTCGTTGGTCTAGGGGTATGATTCTCGCTTCGGGTGCGAGAGGTCCCGGGTTCAAATCCCGGACGAGCCCGATTTTGATTGTCTTTACGTCAATATGATAATGAATTCTGCGCAACGGTTTTACAATTGAATTAAAAATATGTTGTTTTTGCAACCTCGAACGGTGAGTATTATAGATCTTCTACTCATGCGCAATTCAAGTTTCGCCTCTCTTTTGTGCATCTGAAGATCGCTAGTGAAGATCGATAAGAGCACAGAAGATCGATAGTGCTTATCGTTCGAGCTGGCAAAAACTTCCTAGTAAATATTCGATTCCTGAAATGCAATGTTAGACACGAAACATTACCATTCACGACAACTTTGACGAGGAAAGGAAGTAAAAACAGGCTAGTAGTATACGTTGATATGGAATGGTAATTAATATTAATACTGTATTTTTGAATTGTTTCATGTTTTTTCAAAGTTGTATAACCAATTGCATGCAGTAGGTTTCGCAGTTTAAGATCTTGTTTCACGTCTTTCATAGAGTAAAACGCTGAAATTATTGGTTGTTATCCCGTTAAAACACGAGTTTTAAAAATAATGAAAATATTTTTTATGAATTTTATTTATATTTGGTTACTTTAGACATTGGTTTTGGAAGTGACTAGTTTTGCAGAGAACATACTTCATTAAAAACAAATAAAATGGTTTACCCTGATATATAAAATAATTGATTTTGGAAAAAATAGCCCTCCAAATAGTTTAGTCGCTAGTATTGTTTACAGGGGGATAGCGAGACTAACCAGCAATTTGAATAAAATAAAATAAAACGAAAACGATTTTTCGGTATGAAGGAAGCACAGCATGTGAATTCTGACTTTATTACATACTAGAGAATGTAATTTACTACATGTACACGAGCATGCACTTTTTTCACATTCTCAGCGGGCCAGAAAACGAGATTTTCTGTCGAAAAATATGGCAATTTTCGTCGAGGCATTGCATAGCACTTTCTGTCCCACATGTGGTATTCCGTAAGTACGTATGTACACGTGAAAGTATTTGTAAACAGAAGAAGTAAAAGAGTAAGGCAAAGTACCCATTACTGGCAAAGTACTTACCTATGTCTAACATAAATGCGGAATGTTGTTGCAATGAAACAAAACAAAGTTCATTGTAACATCTGCTCTTAACCCTTATACTTATACCTAGAGTATATGGATGATTTTAATAGCCTGGATATATGTTTTGATCTAAATGACAAAGGAACAGTGATGGAATTAGCAGCAGGGGAAACGGAAGAGTCTGGAATAACAAATGCCGCAAACTCGCCTTTCTTCACAATTTCTCACGGATGGATAGGATGAACCGGGATTTGAACTTCGGTTCCAGTGCTGGAATGTGACCAGTCTGACCGCTACACCACTGGTTGCCCGTAATGAAAGAAAACTTTGAATTGATAACTCAAAAGGAAATGCGAAGCCGATCGACGTTGAAGAGACGCAAATAAATTAAACAGGAAAGAAGGAGAGAGGCGAAGACTGGAGAGGCCAGGCTGGCGGAGACGCGTCCAAAGAGCAAGCAGCGGCGAGAGGCGCCTCCAGGGCGAAGAAGCCGCAGAGAGAGGAGCAGCGCCCTGGAGCACCCGGGGCTCAGGAAGACGCGAGAGAGTTTTAATCTGTCGCATAATGAGATCTCCGAAGGCTCCACGAAGAAGTGCCTGCCACTAGCAGCACCACTACCAGCGCAGCCGCCACCCCTGCCACCACCACTGCCACGACTATCGCCCAGCCCCGCCGCCCTACCGTCATCGCCAATCTCACCGCCTTCTCCCTATCGCCTTCCCAGCCCACGTCTCCACCACCACGACGTCCGCACTGACACCGTCATTCCCATTTTTCCAGCTGCACAGATTCCGCCGCCACCGCCTCCGCTGGCATCCCCGCTGCCACCGTCGACCCAGCGCTCTCCCTCCGCCCCCTGACAGCGTCACCGCCCCCCCACCCCTTCCACACCTCCCGTCCCTCCCGCCCTACCCACCCCTCCCGCCCCGCTCGACACTCAGGACCCGCACGCCTAGACCACCCCTCCCGCCCCTCCTGTCCCGCCGGCCCTACCCGACCCTCCCATCCCTACCGCCCCACCCGCCTCTCCTGTCCCGCCCCCCCTGTCTCTCACGGCCCCCCGCTTCGCTCCCCGCATCGCCCACCCGCCCCGCCCACCCGCTCCGCCCACCCGCACCGCCCGCCGCTCCGCCCACCCGCTCCGCCGCCCCGCTCCGCCCCCTCTGCTCACCCTCTTCGCCCCCCGCTCCGCCCCCCACGCACCGCCCCCCTTCGCCCACCCCTTACGCCACTTTTACCGTTGTCATGACCAGCTCCCTCCCCACCACCATCACCGTCACCACCGCCCAAACCTCCGTCCCCAACGCCGCCCTCCCTAGTGGTTGTCGCCCCCGCCACGGCACACGGCCTGTGACCCCGCCGCCGCCGCCCCCGCCGCCGGCGCCACAATCAGTGCGTCGTCTTCGCCGTCTCCGCGCACTATATACTTAGCGCAACGTCATGCGCCATAAAAGTTTAAAGCCCCCCATTCCGGAAGGCCGCGCGTAACTCATTTAAAAAGGACGTGACCGCGTACGACGCGCCGGCGCCGCGACGGTCGGCCTCCCCCGCCAGGGCTGCCAACGTCACCGGCCCAGGGCCGACTCCTGCCCCGAAACACTTCCCGCCACGGGGCTCCAGATCTCACAAGAGAACTGGAGGGGGGAAACGATCACAGGCAGCCTCGATCTCCAGACGTTTCTGCAAACCCATCGTAGGTTTTTTAAATGTGATATATCATGAAACAAATTATTTGAACATGCTAATACTAATAACTAGGTTGGCTTGACACCGCCGAAACTTTTAAATAATACAGCTGCCTTTCTCGTAATTGCCCGTGCATACATAAAAATGTATCTATATAAATGCTTTCTTACACAGTCTTTGTGTCATAACAAAATTGGTTTTAATTACAGTTAATCTGATGAAAATAAAGTCGTAATGGTTCAATAATGTCGGCAAATACGTTGCGCCTCCCAAACTCGTCTCCGGAAAGAAGGCATCGCCGCGAGGCTCACCCACCACGCGAGGCTCTCAATCATCTACCCCCTGATCCCTTTCGAAGTAATACAGGCTGGACCACGAAATGTGTCACAACTTTGTTCTTACATACGTAATTTATGAATCGCATTCGATATCCCGTTGAGCATTTCAACAACAGTAGCGGTAGAGCTTGGAGAAATAACGAGTAACGAAATTACGTGTAATTCACCAAATTGCCGCTAGGGACTACTTCATATAACAATTAATAACAAAACCCCGGGTTCAAATGCCGGACAAGCCTACGATGTTGTACAGAACGTCACATACATCAAACACTTTACACCAGAAGCGGGGATTCTACTACGATATCAACACGTCGACGTACTACGAAACATCAACGAAACGACTGTTTTATTCCCCAGATGCAGTTTTTATCTTTTGAGATAGTTAACAAGGGGCAGAAAGAAAATTGCCAGATGATACTTGCTACTACCACGAACACGTCCCCTGTCGCCAAGCAGCTCGTTGTCTAGGGGTATTATTTTCGCTTTCGGTGCGAGAAGTCCCGGGTTCAAAACCCGGATGAGACCATTGCGTCGAAATTTAAGTGTCTAATATTAATTCGTTTTCGCACAAATCTCAGCCAACACATTCAGGCACAGAGAGCTTCCCCATCCGAAAGAACGGTGTGAAAACAAAACTACGGCATGCGGCTCATTGGTCTAGGAGTGTGATTCTCGCTTAACGTGCGAGAGGTCCCGGGTTCAAATTCCGGACGAGCCCGATGCGTCTCTTTTTATTTGTCTAATATCAATACCTTTCCGCGGATATCTCTAGAGCCGGCGCATTCGGGCATAGAGGTCTTCTCCTCCCGGAAGGACAGTGTGGAGGCGACATTCATTCGAGCGGCTCGTTGGTCTAGGGGTATGATTCTCGCTTTGGGTGCGAGAGGTCCCGGGTTCAAATCCCGGACGAGCCCGTTATTTTACAATCGAAATAACATCTCTCCTTCCGCTCTCATGTACCACGCTAGGCCGAGTAAATTCAGGTTTATACTGCTTTCCTAGCCTCGAATATAGAATGAAACCTACCCGAGAACAAGCGGCTCGTTTGTCTAGGGGTATGATTCTCGCTTTGGGTGCGAGAGGTCCCGGGTTCAAATCCCGGACGAGCCCGTTGTTTTACAATCGAAATAACATCTCTCCTTCCGCTCTCAAGTACCACGCTACGCCGAGTAAATTCAGGTTTATACTGCTTTCCTAGCCTCGAATAGAGAATGAAACCGACCCCAGAACAAGCGGCTCGTTGGTCTAGGGGTATGATTCTCGCTTAGGGTGTGAGAGGTCCCGGGTTCAAATCCCGGACGAGCCCGTTGTTTTACAATCGAAGTAACATCTCTCCTTCCGCTCTCAAGTACCACGCTAAGCCGAGTAAATTCAGGTTTATACTGCTTTCCTAGCCTCGAATAGAGAATGAAACCGACCCCAGAACAAGCGGCTCGTTGGTCTAGGGGTATGATTCTCGCTTAGGGTGTGAGAGGTCCGGGGTTCAAATCCCGGACGAGCCCGTTATTTTACAATCGAAATAACATCTCTCCTTCCGCTCTCAAGTACCACGCTAGGCCGAGTAAATTCAGGTTTATACTGCTTTCCTAGCCTCGAATAGAGAATGAAACCGACCCCAGAACAAGCGGCTCGTTGGTCTAGGAGTATGATTCTCGCTTAGGGTGTGAGAGGTCCCGGGTTCAAATCCCGGACGAGCCCGTTGTTTTACAATCGAAATAACATCTCTCCTTCCGCTCTCAAGTACCACGCTAGGCCGAGTAAATTCAGGTTTATACTGCTTTCCTAGCCTCGAATAGAGAATGAAACCGACCCCAGAACAAGCGGCTCGTTGGTCTAGGGGTATGATTCTCGCTTAGGGTGTGAGAGGTCCCGGGTTCAAATCCCGGACGAGCCCGTTGTTTTACAATCGAAGTAACATCTCTCCTTCCGCTCTCAAGTACCACGCTAAGCCGAGTAAATTCAGGTTTATACTGCTTTCCTAGCCTCGAATAGAGAATGAAACCGACCCCAGAACAAGCGGCTCGTTGGTCTAGGGGTATGATTCTCGCTTAGGGTGTGAGAGGTCCCGGGTTCAAATCCCGGACGAGCCCGTTATTTTACAATCGAAATAACATCTCTCCTTCCGCTCTCAAGTACCACGCTAGGCCGAGTAAATTCAGGTTTATACTGCTTTCCTAGCCTCGAATAGAGAATGAAACCGACCCCAGAACAAGCGGCTCGTTGGTCTAGGGGTATGATTCTCGCTTAGGGTGTGAGAGGTCCCGGGTTCAAATCCCGGACGAGCCCGTTGTTTTACAATCGAAATAACATCTCTCCTTCCGCTCTCAAGTACCACGCTAGGCCGAGTAAATTCAGGTTTATACTGCTTTCCTAGCCTCGAATAGAGAATGAAACCGACCCCAGAACAAGCGGCTCGTTGGTCTAGGGGTATGATTCTCGCTTAGGGTGTGAGAGGTCCCGGGTTCAAATCCCGGACGAGCCCGTTATTTTACAATCGAAATAACATCTCTCCTTCCGCTCTCAAGTACCACGCTAGGCCGAGTAAATTCAGGTTTATACTGCTTTCCTAGCCTCGAATAGAGAATGAAACCGACCCCAGAACAAGCGGCTCGTTGGTCTAGGGGTATGATTCTCGCTTAGGGTGTGAGAGGTCCCGGGTTCAAATCCCGGACGAGCCCGTTGTTTTACAATCGAAATAACATCTCTCCTTCCGCTCTCAAGTACCACGCTAAGCCGAGTAAATTCAGGTTTATACTGCTTTCCTAGCCTCGAATAGAGAATGAAACCGATCCCAGAACAAGCGGCTCGTTGGTCTAGGGGTATGATTCTCGCTTAGGGTGTGAGAGGTCCCGGATTCAAATCCCGGACGAGCCCGTTATTTTACAATCGAAATAACATCTCTCCTTCCGCTCTCATGTACCACGCTAGGCCGAGTAAATTCAGGTTTATACTGCTTTCCTAGCCTCGAATATAGAATGAAACCTACCCGAGAACAAGCGGCTCGTTGGTCTAGGGGTATGATTCTCGCTTTGGGTGCGAGAGGTCCCGGGTTCAAATCCCGGACGAGCCCGTTGTTTTACAATCGAAATAACATCTCTCCTTCCGCTCTCAAGTACCACGCTAGGCCGAGTAAATTCAGGTTTATACTGCTTTCCTAGCCTCGAATAGAGAATGAAACCGACCCCAGAACAAGCGGCTCGTTGGTCTAGGGGTATGATTCTCGCTTTGGGTGCGAGAGGTCCCGGGTTCAAATCCCGGACGAGCCCGTTGTTTTACAATCGAAATAACATCTCTCCTTCCGCTCTCAAGTACCACGCTAGGCCGAGTAAATTCAGGTTTATACTGCTTTCCTAGCCTCGAATAGAGAATGAAACCGACCCCAGAACAAGCGGCTCGTTGGTCTAGGGTATGATTCTCGCTTTGGGTGCGAGAGGTCCCGGGTTCAAATCCCGGACGAGCCCGTTGTTTTACAATCGAAGTAACATCTCTCCTTCCGCTCTCAAGTACCACGCTAAGCCGAGTAAATTCAGGTTTATACTGCTTTCCTAGCCTCGAATAGAGAATGAAACCGACCCCAGAACAAGCGGCTCGTTGGTCTAGGGGTATGATTCTCGCTTAGGGTGTGAGAGGTCCCGGATTCAAATCCCGGACGAGCCCGTTATTTTACAATCGAAATAACATCTCTCCTTCCGCTCTCAAGTACCACGCTAAGCCGAGTAAATTCAGGTTTATACTGCTTTCCTAGCCTCGAATAGAGAATGAAACCGATCCCAGAACAAGCGGCTCGTTGGTCTAGGGGTATGATTCTCGCTTAGGGTGTGAGAGGTCCCGGATTCAAATCCCGGACGAGCCCGTTATTTTACAATCGAAATAACATCTCTCCCTTCCG
This sequence comes from Acheta domesticus, assembly GCA_031308135.1. Classification (NCBI taxonomy): domain Eukaryota; kingdom Metazoa; phylum Arthropoda; class Insecta; order Orthoptera; family Gryllidae; genus Acheta; species Acheta domesticus. The sequence continues at coordinate 18,008,037 of JAHLJT010000631.1, read as the reverse complement.
CTCTCAAGTACCACGCTAAGCCGAGTAAATTCAGGTTTATACTGCTTTCCTAGCCTCGAATAGAGAATGAAACCGATCCCAGAACAAGCGGCTCGTTGGTCTAGGGGTATGATTCTCGCTTTGGGTGCGAGAGGTCCCGGGTTCAAATCCCGGACGAGCCCGTTGTTTTACAATCGAAGTAACATCTCTCCTTCCGCTCTCAAGTACCACGCTAAGCCGAGTAAATTCAGGTTTTATACTGCTTTCCTAGCCTCGAATAGAGAATGAAACCGACCCCAGAACAAGCGGCTCGTTGGTCTAGGGGTATGATTCTCGCTTAGGGTGTGAGAGGTCCCGGGTTCAAATCCCGGACGAGCCCGTTATTTTACAATCGAAATAACATCTCTCCTTCCGCTCTCAAGTACCACGCTAGGCCGAGTAAATTCAGGTTTATACTGCTTTCCTAGCCTCGAATAGAGAATGAAACCGACCCCAGAACAAGCGGCTCGTTGGTCTAGGGGTATGATTCTCGCTTTGGGTGCGAGAGGTCCCGGGTTCAAATCCCGGACGAGCCCGTTGTTTTACAATCGAAATAACATCTCTCCTTCCGCTCTCAAGTACCACGCTAGGCCGAGTAAATTCAGGTTTATACTGCTTTCCTAGCCTCGAATAGAGAATGAAACCGACCCCAGAACAAGCGGCTCGTTGGTCTAGGGGTATGATTCTCGCTTAGGGTGTGAGAGGTCCGGGTTCAAATCCCGGACGAGCCCGTTGTTTTACAATCGAAATAACATCTCTCCTTCCGCTCTCAAGTACCACGCTAGGCCGAGTAAATTCAGGTTTATACTGCTTTCCTAGCCTCGAATAGAGAATGAAACCGACCCCAGAACAAGCGGCTCGTTGGTCTAGGGGTATGATTCTCGCTTTGGGTGCGAGAGGTCCCGGGTTCAAATCCCGGACGAGCCCGTTGTTTTACAATCGAAATAACATCTCTCCTTCCGCTCTCAAGTACCACGCTAGGCCGAGTAAATTCAGGTTTATACTGCTTTCCTAGCCTCGAATAGAGAATGAAACCGACCCCAGAACAAGCGGCTCGTTGGTCTAGGGGTATGATTCTCGCTTTGGGTGCGAGAGGTCCCGGGTTCAAATCCCGGACGAGCCCGTTGTTTTACAATCGAAGTAACATCTCTCCTTCCGCTCTCAAGTACCACGCTAAGCCGAGTAAATTCAGGTTTATACTGCTTTCCTAGCCTCGAATAGAGAATGAAACCGACCCCAGAACAAGCGGCTCGTTGGTCTAGGGGTATGATTCTCGCTTAGGGTGTGAGAGGTCCCGGATTCAAATCCCGGACGAGCCCGTTATTTTACAATCGAAATAACATCTCTCCTTCCGCTCTCAAGTACCACGCTAAGCCGAGTAAATTCAGGTTTATACTGCTTTCCTAGCCTCGAATAGAGAATGAAACCGATCCCAGAACAAGCGGCTCGTTTGTCTAGGGGTATGATTCTCGCTTAGGGTGTGAGAGGTCCCGGATTCAAATCCCGGACGAGCCCGTTATTTTACAATCGAAATAACATCTCTCCTTCCGCTCTCAAGTACCACGCTAAGCCGAGTAAATTCAGGTTTATACTGCTTTCCTAGCCTCGAATAGAGAATGAAACCGATCCCAGAACAAGCGGCTCGTTGGTCTAGGGGTATGATTCTCGCTTTGGGTGCGAGAGGTCCCGGGTTCAAATCCCGGACGAGCCCGTTGTTTTACAATCGAAGTAACATCTCTCCTTCCGCTCTCAAGTACCACGCTAAGCCGAGTAAATTCAGGTTTATACTGCTTTCCTAGCCTCGAATAGAGAATGAAACCGACCCCAGAACAAGCGGCTCGTTGGTCTAGGGGTATGATTCTCGCTTAGGGTGTGAGAGGTCCCGGGTTCAAATCCCGGACGAGCCCGTTATTTTACAATCGAAATAACATCTCTCCTTCCGCTCTCAAGTACCACGCTAGGCCGAGTAAATTCAGGTTTATACTGCTTTCCTAGCCTCGAATAGAGAATGAAACCGACCCCAGAACAAGCGGCTCGTTGGTCTAGGGGTATGATTCTCGCTTTGGGTGCGAGAGGTCCCGGGTTCAAATCCCGGACCAGCCCGTTGTTTTACAATCGAAATAACATCTCTCCTTCCGCTCTCAAGTACCACGCTAGGCCGAGTAAATTCAGGTTTATACTGCTTTCCTAGCCTCGAATAGAGAATGAAACCGACCCCAGAACAAGCGGCTCGTTGGTCTAGGGGTATGATTCTCGCTTTGGGTGCGAGAGGTCCCGGGTTCAAATCCCGGACGAGCCCGTTGTTTTACAATCGAAATAACATCTCTCCTTCCGCTCTCAAGTACCACGCTAGGCCGAGTAAATTCAGGTTTATACTGCTTTCCTAGCCTCGAATAGAGAATGAAACCGACCCCAGAACAAGCGGCTCGTTGGTCTAGGGGTATGATTCTCGCTTAGGGTGTGAGAGGTCCCGGGTTCAAATCCCGGACGAGCCCGTTATTTTACAATCGAAATAACATCTCTCCTTCCGCTCTCATGTACCACGCTAGGCCGAGTAAATTCAGGTTTATACTGCTTTCCTAGCCTCGAATAGAGAATGAAACCGACCACATAACAAGCGGCTCGTTGGTCTAGGGGTATGATTCTCGCTTTGGGTGCGAGAGGTCCCGGGTTCAAATCCCGGACCAGCCCGTTGTTTTACAATCGAAATAACATCTCTCCTTCCGCTCTCAAGTACCACGCTAGGCCGAGTAAATTCAGGTTTATACTGCTTTCCTAGCCTCGAATAGAGAATGAAACCGACCCCAGAACAAGCGGCTCGTTGGTCTAGGGGTATGATTCGCGCGCGGGGTGTGAGGTGTCCCGGTTTCAAATCCCGGACGAGCCCGTAGTTTTACAATCGAAGTAACGTCTCTCAACGTCTCGGTATCCATCCTTCATTTTTATTTTTTTTAAACAAAACGACTAACTTCGACAGTCTATTCTCATGTGTTGACAGTCTATTATCCTTTAGCCAATCCATCCATTTCTTGCCAAATCAAGTAGCCACGCTCTCGATTGTCATTCCTTTCTAGACCAATCCAAAATTATCTGTTATTTCTGTTTAGCCAGCGCTCCCACCTATTCAAGGCCTGAATGCAGTTTATTGACTTTGCCAACCATTACGCCGGTGTTGCTAAGGCTGTATATTGCTAGTTGCATACCCTTTTAACCCAACCCAAATGTCACTGTCCAAGTATATAATATATTGGTATATCTCAGGGTATGTAACATACCTTATTTTCTTGGTTATCTCTGCATGTCAATTACAGTAGAGATTCAGAGGTGCTGTGATTAACAAAGAATAATTTATTTTTTTTAGGTTTGTCAACTATATTTTTCAGACATTTTTCATTAATGTTAAATATTAATGATACTGATATGAACACAGACTTTAAAAATATGGATGAAAACATGAATGTGAATAATAATTTACAAATGAATATTAGTTCAAGTGACATTGAACAAGTCATTTATAAGCTTCCAGTCATTGTATTTATTGGAGTATATAGTGTATTAAGTCCTTAAGGACGTTCAGTGTGAAAATTGTAACTATAATGTAAGTTAAAAAAAGACATTATATCATCAAAATGAGGTTGTGAAATTTACCATCAATTGACAGGGGACCACTCATGAGCCCTTCTCCAAGAGTGAGGGAGATTGTTCTATATACGTATGTAGTTATTTTAAAGCTTTGTTTTAAATATGAGGACATATTTTTAACCAAATAACCAAAACCAGTTTCCACATTCAACGCACTTAATCCATCAGAAAATGATGCAATATTTTTAAATGATTGTCACACAGACGATTACATGGGAATAAAAACTTTTCAAATAGTTATATGGAGTGTTGTAAATATTTTATTAAATAAATATTGAAAACTAAGAAATGACTTTGAAAAGGTTAATTCCCTCTAAAAAAGAGTTGAAAGTTTTCAAGAAACTCTAACAATTATAATGAATTCTATATTATACCCATCATTGTTTGTGTCTTTATTATTATTATTATTATTATTATTATTGCTATTAAATTATTAGATGGATATTTCTATTCATAGTTTTCTTTCATTGCAGAAAAATTGCCATTTAAATTCTGAACTTTGTTAATGTAAACTGTTGTATGTTATTATTGTAATTATGACTACATAAATCCTGATAATTAATGATTTAGTTCTCGTTCTGCCTTATTTTTTGCTAATTTATGCTTTCACATATTAATTACATAGTGAAGTATTTTTTTGGTTCAAAAGTACACCTTCTTAGATGATTTTATGGTGGAATTTTATTAGGGTTTCATATAATGTAGGCTGTCCTTTGCCTGCCAAGCACGATAAAGGGGCAACACGAGATGTAACCATCCGTGATGGCGTCACGATCCAATCCAGAGGCCTTCTATCGCGGTGGTCACGGTCTAGAGCACGGTAGCAAGCGTGTTGGTGTCTAGAGTATGGTCGAATATGCGTCCTTTTGGAACGTAAAGGATAACCGGCTGTTTACTTGATAAAAGCCATAGGAAAACTGTTATTATTACATTTTATTCAACATTATTTTATGAATCAAATATTGTAGACCTATGAAGGAGGTAATCAGACCACAATGAATAAGAAAAATAGAGTATTTAAAACATTGTGCAGTAATAGACATGTTACCAAACTAGTTTCGGAGAACTTCCCCCATCTTCAGTGGTACAAGTAACATTATTATCAAAAACATATCCAAAACCTTAACAAATTTTAAATTCATACCATACGTTTTTAAAAACGTTTAAATTGTTTATTTCAGTGAAGATAATACTTACGTAACGTGATCAAATATCCTAAGATTGAGGTTAGATGAATTTAACAAACGTAATAAATGGAGAAGACATTTTGTCTAAAGTTAGTCTGGGTTGCTATGTGTATGTATGCAGTGGGAAGGAGAGGATGTAAATAAATTCATAAGTATGCTAATTTTACATGTCTGTTCATTTAGGCAAGTTATTGAAGGAATTTTTTACTAATTTTGTTATTTCGGAATATAAAATAATAATCTACATATGAAATAAAGGATCTATTTTACAAAAATTATAAATAACAAAATTACTAACAAATCTCTCCTTTACTTGCCTAAATGAAAAGACAGATGTAAAATGTAGCGTACTGATGAATTTATTTACTTCCTGTTCCTGGACAGTTTGCTTTTAATCGAATGTTTGTGTGCTGTTGTAGGAATACTAGTTTCCATTGAAGCTGCAAGGAAAAATTGTAGTCGGTCGTTCTAACCATAATTTAGCGAAGTTTACAAATATTTTAAATCGAAATCAATATTTGATGTAGGCTCCTCATCGTAATTGTTTATTTTGGCATAAAGCTTTTTCGGCCGCATTGCGGCCATCTTCAGTGCTCTTAGAGGCGGCTGTGGGCCTCCGTCCAGACAGACAGAGACATTACGATGAGGAGCCTACATCAAATATTGATTTCAATGGTAGCATCGTAAATGCCACACCATTTCCTACTACAAATATTTTAATTTTTTTATAAAAATAACAGAAATGTCCAGTGTGTGACTTACTAAAAAATGGTGTGACTTAAAAAAAAATGGTCATTACAAATGTGCGTTCTAGTAGTTATTGCAGCATCACTACTTTGGAATGGTGGTTTCAACGCTTCAAACCTTGACTCATCAGACTCACTAATCGTCTAACACCTACTTTTCTTTCCTACACTAACTAACAACCTAACACCTACACTAACTTTCCTTTCATTTTTTCTTCAGCAACATTTTTCCCAACCATGCCTCCTCCCCCTCCGCATTTTATCCAAGCCGAATCATGCCTCCTCGCCGCCCCCCACCTCCACCCCCTCTCGCCTTGAGGCGCTCGGGGCATGATGAACCTCGCGTGGAGCATTCGGTCGCCCTGAGAGGAGTTTACTGTTCGCCATTACAGGCGCTCGCACCCTCGGGCGGGAAGTGAATGTCGGGTACAAGGGATTGCAGGGTGGGGGGGGGGGGAAGGGGTGATGAGCGAGAGGGCAGACCGAGGGAAGGGCGAGGGAAAAAGAGAGAGAGTGCGAAGGCGGGGACGGACAGGCTGCGAGGTGATAGGCAGGGTAGGCGCGGGACCCAAAGGCGGGATACACAGAGAGAAACAGAGAGAGAGAGGGGGAAAGGAAGAGTTGGAGAGAGAAAGGGGAGAGAGAGGGAAATAAAGGGGGAGAAGAGTGAGGGGGAGAGAGAGGGGGGAGAGAGAGGGGCAGAGAGAGGGGGAGAGAGGGGGAGAGAGGGGAGGGAGGGGGAGAGATTTGGAGAGAGAGTGGGAGAGAGAATGGGGGAAAGCGGCGAGGAGAGAGGGAGAGAAAACGAGTGAGAGGGACGGGGCGAGTATGTGTGTCGTTGAGAGGGAGAGCGGGGCGGGAAGTACAGATACCAATGTGCAGCCGGGGGGGGGGGCGGGGTAAGGTGCGGCGGCGCGGCAACTCGAGACGATTAGCACGCGAGCGGGGTGGGGGAAGGGCGTGAGGGGGTTGATGGGCGGGGTGCCCTTGGGCGTCGCTTCATTTCCGGAGCAGCGTTCGGGGGCGCGGCGCCTCTTAGCCGGCGACTGACGAGGGCGCCGACTTGCCTGATGGTGCTGCGGTGATCGCCGACACGCCGCAGTGGAGCGCTAACAACGACTGCGTTTGGTGTTTTGTTGAGAAACAATATTGTCGACTTCGTACTGGTTTAGATACATTTTTATTATTCCACTACATCACGACTAAAGATGTTATGAGTCGGCTGGATATAAAATTTACTCCAGGTTGCAACCACCTACCTAAGGAGCAGACCTGGTGACTGTCGGTGCCTCTACAATACTTGGCGCAAAATATGGGCTGTTCCAAGTACAGTTATTTCTGGCAATTCCGAGTCTTTAGAATTACCTGAGAGTTTAGACAAGTTCTTACAGAAATTTTGCGGAATTATTATTATTATTGTTGTTGTTATTAATATTATTGTTATTTTATCTATACATTTTGTTCATTATTACTTTTGAGAGTATTCGAGTTGTAATATAGAACACTAATCCCAAACGTCAAAACTAATATCTATTACTGAAGTTCCATTGGTGCAGCAGTCAAGGTGCCACACGCAATTTGCTGACAAAATAGCATTGTAAAATTGTAAAAATGGGTTTCTCTATTTGTGTACAATATCAGATCAATCTACATAATAAAGGTAATTAATCTGATGTCTTTCTTTTGTGATTTTGTTTTGTAACTGGTATCCATATGGTGTATCATTCAGGACGCTGGATATAGAGTTGAATGCAATGCAGAACAAGACAGGACTTGAAGCGTCACCTTGGAAGATGCCACGATTAATTTGTATTTTTTCTGTTTGTGTTTCGGCTATGTTTGTTCTCACTTTTAGTATTGTGTTCCATTCCTGGATGACTCTGGTAAGAGTGCTTATTACTTGTCGTGCTATCTTGTATATCCGCATCATTTCCAGTAACTAGATTATTATTATAACTATTATTAATACAATTATTAATATTGTTAATGAACAATCTTCCTGCACACGGCACGTTGTGTGGCCACTACTCCCGTCTAGGTAATAAACGTATATCAGGGAGTGGGCGATGTTCCTTACACACTTAATGAGGATATCCGCTGACAAACAACAAGTTGGCTTGCAGGGATGTAGGAAACAACGCACTCGTCCGGGATTTGAATCCGGGACCTATCGCATCCAAAGCGAGAATCATACCCCTAGACCAACGAGCCATCGGAGGGAACCCGCTTCCACACTGTTCTTCAGGAAGGGGAATCTCTGTATGATTGAATTTGATAGCCCTGGAGTCGTGCGAAAGAACGTATTAGTATTATACTAATAAAATAGGAAACAACGGGCTCGTCCGGGATTTGAACCCGGGACCTCTCGCACCCTAAGCGAGAATCATACCCCTAGACCAACGAGCCGTCGGAGGGAACCCGCTTCCACACTGTTCTTCAGGAAGGGGAATCTCTATATGATTGAATTTGGTAGCCCTGGAGTCGTGCGAAAGAACGTTTTAGTTTTAGACTATTAAAGTAGGAGTCAACGGGCTCGTCCGGGATTTGAACCCGGGACCTCTCGCACCCTAAGCGAGAATCATACCCCTAGACCAACGAGCCATCGGAGGGAACCCGCTTCCACACTGTTCTTCAGGAAGGGGAATCTCTGTATGATTGAATTTGATAGCCCTGGAGTCGTGCGAAAGAACGTATTAGTATTATACTAATAAAATAGGAAACAACGGGCTCGTCCGGGATTTGAACCCGGGACCTCTCGCACCCTAAGCGAGAATCATACCCCTAGACCAACGAGCCATCGGAGGGAACCCGCTTCCACACTGTTCTTCAGGAAGGGGAATCTCTGTATGATTGAATTTGATAGCCCTGGAGTCGTGCGAAAGAACGTATTAGTATTATACTAATAAAATAGGAAACAACGGGCTCGTCCGGGATTTGAACCCGGGACCTCTCGCACCCTAATCATACCCTTAGACCAAGGGGCCGTCGCAGTGGGCCCGCTTTCAGACTGTTCTTCAGGAAGGGGATTCTCTATATGCCTGAATTTCATAGACGTAGAGTTGTGCGTAAAAAGCTATTAGTATTAGACTCTTAAAATAAGAGGCAACGGTCTTCTCCGGGATATGATCCCGGTACCCTTCGCACCTTGAGCGAGAATCATACTCCTAGACCAACGAGCCGCCCAGAGTGCCCTTTCACCTCATCAATGCCTTCTTTTTCCAATCTAATTTAACCAAATATTTGTATTGACTTTTATTGTTTCCAACACACATTGTATTTCATGATAGATTTGAAATAATTTTCATAACAATTAATATTGGGGCTAATATGATTTGGATCGTTTTGTACTGCAGTCTTATGTTATTTTGATTATTTTTGTTATTATTGTTAATTAATAACCGCCCGGTCATAGAAATTGAAGTTGAAATAAATGTACGGATGTATTCCTGTACCTTAAGTACCATCCAGCTGTGTTTTCTTTGTACATCTTGTTATCCTTGAGCTCCAATATAAAACTGTATCAGGGATTAAAACAGTTGCTATGATGATCTTTCGTACTACGTCGGCTTGTTGATACGGAAATAAAATCTTCGCTTCTGGTGTTCATAGCGTTGATGTCTGCAATGTCCTGTATAGAATCAGAGGCTCGTCCGTGATTCGCGCCCAGGACCTATGGTCCACGAAACGAGAATCATACCTCTAGTCCAAAGAAATATTTGCTGCGGTTGTACTTATCTCTGTAATTCATAGACCTAATAGCGTCTTGCTTGCTGTTGCACTCTGTTAACTTTATCCAACCCAAAAGTTGGATCTGGTGGATGAACAAGTCGTCTTGTGGTCATTACGTAACACATCGGTTTGTTGATACGGAAGTAGAATCTGGGATGATATTGCAACCGTCCTTCCTACTTGCCCTCACGTTATTGCGCCAATGCAACCGTATTCTCCTTTTTAATATCCAATGCAACCGAATATATTACTATACCCCTCCTCTTTTCAATTAATCAATATTATTATTACATGACGACGTTGCATAAATTTATGTCGAATCGTAGGTCGTGGTCGGCCCCGTACGGGAAATACCTGTAAACAGCGTTCAATATTGCAACGTACACAGGACTGCTAAATAATGAAATGAGAACACATTATTTTTCAAAAAAAGGAAAGAAAGAACTTTAATCCTTTTCTCTCTTGTTATTCTCTCAACAACAATGTAACAATGCGTGAAATATAAATTCACTCGAGCTTGGCAACAGTGTTATAGCTCAAATACCCTTACATGAAATTAATATTAATCAGCTGATTCCAAATTACTGTATATTCAGGAATTCCTTTTACCCAAAAAAACTAAAAAAACCCAATGTCATTAACAAATTTTCCTCGTCCGTACGTATTTGCAAATGTAACAATGAAAAAAAAGAAAAACAAGACTAAATTTTACATTGCTAGTTGACAACAATTGCGTGCGTTCTGTTTTTTAAAATTTCGAGATTTCCACCGATCTTGTAGGAGTTTATTTAATTTACTTCAATGGGCGCAAAACGAATATCTGATTTAATAATTATGCCGCGAATGCGAAACTTTCCTGTTGTTGCGTTCGTCGAGACAGCGCCGTCGCCAGTTCGGTCGTCCTGCGCGTGCCCACGTGCTCGCACCGACGTACTCGCACGCTCCAATCTTGCGTATGCTGGTTTTCTTCAAAAAATTCCCCGGGAATTCCAGAAATTGCCCGATCACGTCGAAGCACAAAGTCACAAAAATAAATAAACAACTTCTTCTCTCTTCCAATACACTCACTGCATCAATAGATGTTCGCGCTATCCGTTCACATGTCCATTGCACGGTACAGATTCGCCGCCAAAATGTCTAAGTCCAAATCTTTTAAAAAATTTCGAGTTCGTCCAACGTGGACACGATGTTTCTATCACCACTGACTAGGCGGAACTCCTCTTAAAATCATGTCGATTTAACATGTTACCTCGCAAGAGAATAAATGCCGGCGAACTCCATTCTTGCCTTTTTATTGTTGTTTTCTTAATTTTTCTAAAATGTCCAATATCAATTATTTTGACATGCTTGTGCGTTTATTTACTAACGCCTTTTCCCAATGTTAAGGTTTTCTTGTACAAACAGATATTTTCGATCTTTTTTACGTCGAAAATGCGAAATTTTTCCGTCGACATTACACACCAATTCGTCGCTTGTTTTTGGTATTATTAATTCGTAATATTTCTTTATTTCAGAAATTCAATGTTCTATAAACCCTTTGGATCAGCTATAATTTTTTCATTAAATTTATACGACGACGATTCACACACCTCTCGTTGCCTAATTAAAATTTCTTCATAAAATTTTGATATTTTAAGTTATTATATCTGACACGTCACTGGGGCTTTTTCTCTAAAATTTTATATTCTAATTTTAAATGAACCCGTCGTCCGATCGTGTTCAGACAAAGACCACAATGTTTGTTTATTTATTTTCCAGCTAACTGCATGGTCAGATTTCTTTCCAAAACTACCGAATCCATTGTGTTTTCCAAAACTGTCGAAATACACTTTCCGCGGCATGCTGTTCTTCTGTCTCGCTAGTATCGATTCATGTACACGTTGTTTTTATTGACTATAGTTTAATAAATATTTATTCCTTGTCCACAATTGTTTTGGGGGAATGTATCATAAATGAAACCATTACAATATGTATAAAAATGTTGGCGCCTCCGGGATTTGACTCCGGGACCTCTCGCACACGAAACGTAAATCTTACCTGCAGGCCGAAAAGTAGTTTCCGGTGGTCCACTCTTTGTACTTCATATATTCATTTAACATTTTGCTGAGAGCATTCTTCGTTCCACGTGTTAACGACATCTAACTAACAAGTTGGACCCCAATGTGTGTGTGTTTTTCGAGCGGGAGGTGGCGGTGATTTCCGTCCTGTGGATGGCGCGATTCTGCGCCGACCTCCGGAATTTTCTCCAACCAGGTATCACTCATCAGCCAGGCACCGCCCAGCCGGAACAAGCTCTAAGTGTACGACTGATCTCTCTACGAGTCTTGTGCATGTGAGTGTGTGTGTATGTAAGGACTGAGTATAGAACAAGGATGAGGAAGGAATGATCAAGCGCGGTTCTAGGCCCATTCGTTAGAGCATTGCTCCGGCATTCGCCTGGTGTTGATCAGAATTACTGATCGGAATTACCGGAATTACCGTTGACGGGAAATTACCGATCAGAGCAGCCGCCAGCTAGAATCATTCTCCAGACACCGGCAGAATTCGATCTAGCTGACAAGCTCGGGTCGATAATCCTGCCACCGTTGGCGCCGGAACTCAGGACCTTCTATCCAGAGGCACTGCAGTGATATGAGTTGATGCCCTCAGCAACGTTGTCGTTGAATATGTGTTCCGTTAGAATGTGTTGTCTCCTGTTTTGCTATTGTAAAATTTATAAATATCACGACTTTTGTCTCATTACTATTGTTAATTTTTGAACATAATAACTAAACATAAAAATATTATTTCTTTCTTTTCAGTTTCTTCTTTAATTTCTTTTACAAAATAACTTTGTTTTTTGTGAACTGGAAAAGTTACCATAAAGCGTTTTTTGTATTAGTTATTTTCTATGTATCCATGATGAGGTGGATCCATGTTTAAAAAATAAAATGAATGTTTCAGTTTGTTTAACGCTCCAAACCCAATTAAAAGCCATTAAAATTTTAAAAAATCAAAGTACTTGAATGTTCACGGTAATACGAAGAACTGGAATTTGTTCATTATAAGAAGTTAGACCCAAACATTTGTTCAAACAGAAGGAAACCATAATTTATTACGGCCGATTTAAATTCTTCTTACAGGGAATTGGATGAGATGACCGTATCAACTCGAAGGTAATTTCTACTTTAAAAAATGCATGTACTTTTTTATTGTCCTGAAGCAGTAATTATAATTCTTACTAGCGTACCCGTGCGAGAATTCTCGCATGTTAAACCCCATCCTTTCCCTATCCCTTTGTCTATCCTTTCTATTAAGAAGGATCGTTGTTAATGAAACGTGTTTATTTGTTTGAAAATGTATAAATGTAACTTATAATGAACTTACAGAATATCACAGAACTTACAGACTTCACTTCGGTACATGGAAATGTTGCTCAAACGATGTTTGCGTAGTGCATCTCTTAACGAACCGACACCATGAGTTTAATACCAAACGGTGTATTATTTACAATATGAGTTTGCAGCTGGGCGTTGATGTACATGCTTTCAGATACCGCCAACATTCTAATCGTGCGTTTGGACTGCCATCGTTGTCAGTGTCGAGTGACTTACACTTGGGTTTTTATTTCTTGGCGTGTGGGGGCTTGTCTTCACTATGGAATATCACACGGCATTTCGTCTTTCTCCGTCGTGCCGTTAGAATTCGCATGATCGCCAGCACTGCTCGATAGTCGCGATGAGGCAACTCCTAGCGGAACGACCTAAAACGACGCGAAGTACCGTGAGATATTCCATCGTGAAGACAAGTCCCCAAACGCCATGAAATAAAAATCCGAGCATACGCTATTCTTTCTACGAGTATAATTTTAAATTTCGTTGCCTTTTTAAAATAATTCACGTAGTATTGTAGGCTAGCGCGTTTTGATTTTTGTTTTTCATTTATATAAAGATAATTTACTTTAGCTAATTTAAAAAATTTGTTCTTTGTATTGTGCCATAGCACAAGTTTTCCTCTACTACCTCCGCGTACCTGTGCGAGAACGCTCGCATGTTAAACCCCACACTCATCCCTTCTATTTCCATTCTAAGAGGGAAATCTGTAAACGAAACGTGTTGATTTGTTTAAAAACATATAAACGTAACTTGCAATCTACTAACACAATATCAAAAAAAAATAAAAAAATAATGTAATTGACGTTTAAAAAAAAATTCCAACTAAGATTTATTCAGTATTATGGGGAGTTTTCTTGAAACAATTCACATCACTTCCTTAAAGACCCATTTGAAGTAATTATTCAATATTTTTTTATTGTTATCTTTTAGATTTTCTTGATAGTCACAAAAAATAGCTTTTGGTATTAGCTTTCGACTTTTGAAAAAGTTAGGTGTTTGAACCCGCTGACTTGAAAATTTCAATGAATCACTGCTGATAATGAAAATACTGGTAAAGGTAAAACATAAACACAGTCTTCTCTTCACTTTACATCCACATCTCTCCACATTAGGTACACAGCACTTACTGACCACGGCAAAACATTAATTGAATGGTTTCACTACACTCATAAGACACATCTTCATAGGTATCAAGCAATTATAATAATACTTCTAGTTGTTGCTGGAGAGTAAATGTTGAATCAATATTATGCAAATAAACCTCGTCAGACTGCACAAACCACGGTGTATACATAAAACGTATATATAAGATTGAGGAATCTAAGCCTTCTAAGCATGCCGTCACAAAAATGGCTACCAGCAGCAAGGGCTGAAATATTGAGGTAGCCTTGATAATATTGAAGCGTGGAACCGAAAATTTAATTGAATATCGAGAAATGTCTCATCTTGTAGATTATGGTGTGAAAAACGTTTCTTTGAGGCCTTTGGCTTCAAAATTGTAGTTTTTAAGGCCCTAGAACGCTTTGTTTAGGAGTTATTTGACAAAAAACTTTGGCAAATGCTGCGGGTTGCATTTGACTTGAATAGTTGGATGCGTTTTTTTAAACAAATCCTTCATATTTTCAAAGTCAAAATGCGATTCGTCAAGTCTCCGTGAAATTCTCTTCATTTACAGAGCTCATTTATAAAGATTGGTTGCGTGTGAGAGCCGGAACGGAAAGGTATACTACTGAAATAATACAGGAGATGATAAGTAGATAATTTAAAAAGTTTTCAAATACTATTAAGAAATTTATGTCTGTAATCACGTCTGTAAAATAAGTAGGTATTGCTAGAAATATTTTTTTTAATATTAAAAGGGGGTCCGATTTACTAAAAGCATTTCTGACTGAGAAATTCCTGTACAAAGTGTTTGAACAAATTTAGATCCAAGAATATTGTCAACTAGAACACGGAATTTTCTGTGTATTAAAAATAAACTATTAAAGCCAAAAGGCTAAAAGTAGGTCAAAGAAATAAAAGAAAAACAAATAATAATTAAAATCATTTTGAAATGAAACACAAATATAAGACAGAAATTATACGAGTGGTACTTCAACTGTACCAAAGGTTATTTCAATGAAAAGTAGGCAGAAAGACGAGACAAGACGAAACACATTTGTTAGAGGTGGACGGAAAACTATATAAATAATATTTATCAAAATTACTTTGGGACGAAAAGTGAGAAAAAAAGATATGTTACTCGTAATACAATATTACTAATAGTAATTCAAATAATATTTGTTGAGTATTTGTAAGTCATTATGGGTGCCGTCACGTTGATGTATCTTCATGTTTAATAAATGTACTATGTTTAAGGCTGTTTAAAATTATCTATTTACAAATTAAAAATTTATTGTAACAAATTTTGTTTAATTAGGATTGACAGTGAATCTGAACGCGTATATTGTTTCGCGTATATTTGGTTTCATTTTACTGAATGTATTAAATATCGATTGGGAGTGTGAGGATGGGTAACCGATTTAAATTAAATAGTTTTTGTTTCGAGGCTTGAAACTAATGTTCATGACAGCTCAATAATATATGTTGTGTTTTGATGAGTGGGCTGTCAATTTACAGAAATAACAAGTATATCAAACATTACTCTCACAGTTCTTGTATTTATCGTAAAAACGACTAGAAAAGTATTGTTTTCTAAAGTTAGGAAAGGAATTTACTTTCGCTATGATCCGTATCGTTTAAAACGTCATTTCTCCATTCACATCAATGTTTTTCAGCACTTCATGGCAACTTGTTCGTCTGTGTTAATTTTGTTATTCTTTTGTAATGGCTCTGCCGCGAGAAACCACCAGAAATATATTTCACAATTTCAATCGCTCTTGTATTTACGTGCTGATTATACAACTTAACAATGAAAGAGGTAATGAAAACAAAAACGTTGGCAAACCAAGTTCATAGAACAGTGAGGAAACTATTGAACGTGCCATTTTTCTTTAGTGTCTGTCGCTGAAGAAAACTAAGCTTAGAGTTCCATAGCTGCATTTTTCTAACCAGATCCGCGTAAATTCATATTGCTGAACATTACACAAGTACACTGTGTGAGTAAGCAACTTTGCTTATTAGGTACGAACAAGGATGGCTAAAAATACAGTTATTTTCCACTACAAACGTTGCTTTCTGATATTGTAATTACACATTCCCTCATTACACACCAAAAACAAATAGCGCATTAAAGTGAGATATATAAAAATTAAGAGAGTATCAGCGGACCGTTGCTACTGTCAGTTGCTTTACCGATTTCAAATTTCGGATTAAGTTTTAGGCTGTCTAGTCCCCACAGTTTCCCATACTACCTAACTGCCTCTCCATCTTTCTTTCTTTCTTTCTTTCGCTGTTTCTATCCCTCTCTCACTCCCTCTTTCTCTCTCCTTGATATTCCTCTTTCTTCATTTTCACTCTTTTTCTCTCTTTCCTATATGTCGTCGATCCTCTGTGACTTCATCAACTTTCATCAAACTTCAACTTCCCCATCATCTTCTAATTTGTCCACATCTCTATTTTTATCTTCGTTTAATTGACCCTCTTCTCTCATTCAGACATTGCTACTCCCTCTTTTGCACACTCTCTCATCCTATGCTTCTCATTTCCTGTGTATCATTTCTACCTCCTCTACGTGTTATTTTACATCCTCTCAGCACTCCTTCCTGCATCCTCCCTCTGCCATCCGTACATCATTCTACCTACTTCTCAGCCTCTTCATCCCTATTAGGATCCTCATTTCATCGTTAGTACGCCCTTTTGGGACATTCCTCATTTACCTGAAAGTTCACGCACCAATGTATTATAAGGAAAAATATAGTTCTTCTTTATTGAAAATGATCCTGCTACAAGTCTTTTACAATACTCTTACAATACTCAAGAGTTTTTCTTTCATTCCCTGTTTCCGTAATGTTAATGTTTCCAGCATGTCTGTCTGTCTGTCTGTCCGCCTCCCTCTCCATATCCCCCACTACTCGCTCTCTCCCCCTCTCACTCACTCACTATCGCTCACTTTCTCTCACTCTTTCACCTCACTCACTCCCCTCTACACTCTTAGACATGGAAACCCCCTTCTCATGTTCCTACTTTTTACACACTCTCTCTTAGTCTTTCTCTCTATCATTCTCCCTGATTTCCATATTCACTCTTTACCACGCACGTATCATTCCCCCAACCTTGAATCCGTCTTCCCTGGAGGAGGGTGAAGGAAGAAGACAGGAGTCAGGACGGCGACTGCTGAACACATCGCTAGTTGTATCTGCACCCCCTCCCCCCTCCGTGCTCCCCCCCCCGCCGCGCCCCGTGTGCAGCCGCGGAGACCGCAGGCGGGCGGGCGGGCGGGCTGCATGGGCGGCGCCGCGCAAACGAGCTGCTTGAAGGCGGCGGCGACGTCTCGTCTCATTAGCGCGCGGGGACAGTCACGCGCGCGCGTTACGGCCGTTGGGCTCGGCAAGCGGCGTTTCGAGGCGACGTGCGGCGCGGCGCGGGGAGGGGCGGAGTCGGAGCAAGGCGGGGATGGGAGAGTTGTGGAGCGGAGCGAGACGAAGCTGGGCGGGGAGGGCGGGGCAGAGCGGGGATGGGAGAACCGTGGAGCGGAGCGGGGCGGGGCGGGGCGGGGCGGGAGGGCGGGCTAGGCGAGGAGGGCGGGGCAGGGCGGGGCTGGGAGAACCGCGGAGCGGAGCAGGGGGGGCGGGAGGGCGGGGCAGGGCGGGGATGGGAGAACCGTGGAGCGGAACGACGCGGGGCCGGGCGGGGCGGGGTGGGGCGGGAAGACGTAGGTCGAGGGTGAGGGGGCGGGACTGAACATGGCGGGGGGCGGCAAGGAGGAGCGGTGAAGGGGCTGCGGAGAGCCGCAGCAGGGGGTGCGTGGCCTCGGGGCGAGGCTGCTCTCGCAGGCTGGGATTAGCGCACTGGCGGATGCAGGGAGGGGGGCTTGTTGGCCTTGCTCCCCCCCTAAGAGGCCTAGAGTTTGCGTTTACCTTCCTTTATTTGGAAAAATTTATTCATTTATTTATTTATGTTCGAATTATTGAGACAACAATAATTTAAAATATCACAATATCATATTTACAGTACATTAATAATATAAAATATAGTAACAAATTCGTTTATTTAACAAAAATCTAAGATGACGCTCCCAAATGATCGGCTGCATTCACCCTGGGTTATTGGAGGGTGAATTGGGAAGCATGGCGGGTAGATGGCGTGGCCTGCGTTGAAGAGTGCGACCGAACAACGGGACAAGCGTCAGGTTAGGCAAAATTTGGAGTTTTAGGGGAACATCTCGATTAAAGCCTTTTCTATCCTACACAGGGTACAATTTATCAAAAACAGGTTAATAGATTACATAGGTTGGTTGAACGAACAGTGATTGGCCTCCAGTGGAACGAGATACATGTACACAATAGTGTTTTACTCTCGTTCTTTTCCCTTGCGTCCCTTACATTTGTCTGTGTACAAATACTTTATATTATCTATTTTATTGTGGTTTTCGAGGTTCCTGTCCCGCCTCACCAATCGGCGAAGGTAACGAGGAGTTAGGAAGTTGCGGTGGGACGGAGGGAGCCGAATCCATTTGACCACCGGGCCGAAACCTCGTTCGCTTTCCCGCTGTATCCTTCTTGGTACTACTGACTTGAGTATCGCCAAGAAACTCAGAAAACTGGATGGACGTTTCAAGCAGAGACCTCTTGCGAGGATGACGAGATGCGGCAAATGGTGTGGGAGAGTCGGACGGAAGATGCACGAGGCGGTGGGCGTGGTGTAGGGAGCGTGACGAGGGCTCCGTCTGGCGCGCGCGCGACCGCAACCACTCCGCCGGAAGCGCTGCGCCGAGCCGTGGTCCGCGCTCTTCCGCCGACTGCCACAACGACGCGGAGGCGGTCCAGCAAACAAGTTGTAACCCTAAAAATGCAAATTCAGCGACACACGAGTTTCCTCCTTCATTATTACAACGTTTATGTACCCGTGCGAGTGGTGGTGAAATTAAAAATGATGAAAAATGGCACTTAACGTTCGTGTTTGTAAACGTAGTTTCTTATATACTACATACGACCTTAATGCGAGGAAATTCAACATTCCAGAAAAGTGAGGGTTGCAACGTTTTTGGCGGCAGATTGTCAGTTGTGGTGACTACGGTGATAGGATCCGCTGAGGTGGCACTAGTGAAGACAACGGCTGTGGCGATGACGGTCGTTGGACATAACGGCGGCTACGGCGTCGGCAGAGGGGATGAGTGGTGGTGGCGGGTAGGGCGATGAAGTGATTGATTGATAGATTAGTGATTACGAGCGCGTCAACTGCTGAGATTAGTTCCGTAACTGTAGTGCGTTTTTTATCGCAGGGGTGGCGGTGATCTTCCGTGATCGCTGAATGGCGAGATCCGGCGCCGACCAACACGTCGGCTTGAGGGGTTTTCCCCAGCGGGTCAGTCTCCCACGACCGGGCTACCTTTCCAACCGGGACAAGCTCTAAGCTCGTCATCGATCTACCGGCATTCGTGGGAGTGTAGTGCATGTACGTGTAAATATATGTAAGTAAGGGGTGAGGATAGGGCAAAGAAGAGGAAGAAAAGATCGCGAGCGGTCTGTGCCTCTTTCGTTAGGATACTGCTCTGACATTTACCTGGTGTTGATCGGTGAATCGACGACAAAACGACCGATCAGAGCAGCCGGCCGCTAGAATTCTCCTCTAGAAGTCAATCCAGCTCTCTAGATAGAGTTGGAAATCCTGCCACTGCCGGAGCTCGAATCCTTGGACCTCCCGGTCAGGAGAACTGCAGTAGCGTAAGCCGGAGTGTGTATGTGTGTGTGTGTGTGTTGTGACGGTGTGGGTTGCTGTTGTGGTGGCGGCGGAGTGACGTGAAGAATGCTGCGTGGGCAGAGGTGGCGAGAGAGACGGTGGTGGTGACAGCTGAGCGAAGACTCGTCTCGCGTACTCAACTCCTCAATTTCAATATGCAGACAATATGCAATTACAATATGCAGACAAGTGTCTTAAGTTTCGTTGTATAATAAGCACAAAGATTAAGGAGAGATGACAGGAGTTCCGGGGGAAGCTAAAAGGAAGAGGAAACGTGAAAAGAATGACGAACTGATGGTATGAAACACGTCATAAGGAAGGACGATTTGAGGAATATATGACTAGAACGAGGAATAAATTGGAGGAAATACTTCAAATGTTTTTTAGTTTACAAGTCAGGTGCACAGATAAATAACCCACTGACATCATCTAATAATGTTTCATGTCTTTTTAGCCAGTTTCAAAGATATTGAAACTTTCGGATTCATCTCTAAAACTATTTGCCGTATGTATAAACTTTCTACCGGAAACTTCAAGAAAGATTATGTCACTGATGATCTACTTTCAATGTTTTAAAACAATACTTCAAGACAATTTACTTTCACGCTGATGTGAAAATAAAACACAGTAGAGACACAAAACGCAGAAGAAGGAAACACTATAATGATTTCCTAAAAGACATTCAGGTCCGTCTACTGTCTGAGGAAACACTAAAAAATTCATATATTACGTATTTACAATATTTCTCAGATGAGAATAGAGTTAGGAAGGAGAGTTATTTCTTTTCCACTTGCCACAATGAATCACATTCAATATTCTCTGATAGTTGGGAGTGAAGTTTACAATTTAAATTCGATCCAAGATAATTAACAAGCTACCGTCTTAACGATTTAGTATATCAAAATTGCGTTGGCTATCGTTTTTTGGACTGTATCAAAAACATCTGACCTATAAAGTAATAAACATGAATAACAATTTCATTTTCAATTCACTCTAATCAAATGAAATAGGAAAAGGTATAAACACAGTCACTTACGAGGTTAATAAAACAGATTTAAAAACATTGATATTTTAACAACATGAAAGGTTTTTAAGAGTTGCATTATTAATATACACATATTTTAATTTTAAACATATACGTTAAGGATCCTCGAAGTTTTAAATCATTAACCTTTTTTGGCAATGATGTATCCCAAGACATACACGCATATTACTCTCATTCGTTATCTGTATGCCAACATTTCCAGATTCTAAATTTAAACCAGTGGTATTTCGATAGAATATACTTTCTCGTATTATTTGTAACTGTTAACCAATATTATCATATCGCAACTTATATCCTACAAATTCTTCAGAATATTTAAGAAAATGTCTTCAGCGAAAAAGAGTGGGAGATTTTAATTTATATTATTCGAATTTTCATAGGCATTAATAAGCAGATAATAGCCATGAGAAAGTATTTTGTAGGGAAAGAGAATTCTTCTCAACTCCACAGGCAAGTGACAACTATACGTCCTTAAATCTAAAATAATATATATCAATCCAACAGTCATCTTTCCAACAAGAAATGGACTCCTGGAAACAGAAAGCCCTCCACGGTGCATATTCTACTGCAGTTTCCATTCCAAATGTCGACGAGGAAATGTCGTACAAATGGCTCAGTATAGGATATTTGTACTCTGAGAGTGAAGGCTTTATGGTGGCACTCCAAGACCAGGGTGTCCCAACAAAGAACTATCTTACATACACAATTAAAGACCCAGAAATACATAGTGACGAGTTTCGGGTTGCAGTGCACTAGCCCCAACAGACTACAAAACGAGACACGATCTAGTGGGCCGGATCATCCATGCCAAGCTTGCTAGGAAATATAGAATCTTGCGGGACACTGATACACCGTACTACGTACCACAATCATCCAGAAACGGTGCTTGAAAGCGAATCCCATAAGTTGTACTGGGACCACAGTATTCTGACAGACAGAACGATCCAGCACAATAGACCCGATGTTATGCTGTGGGAAAAACCTGCCAAGGAAGTTTGGTTTATCGATTTTGCAGTTTTCAATACCAGTAACATGATGTTAACATATCAGGCAAACATCGATAAATACCGAGAGCTATGTGCAGTGAGAGGACAGTGGCATGATGCAGAAGTTAAAACTGTTCCAATTGTCGTATCAGCAACCGGAGTACCAAAAGTTCTTAGATCATTGGATGCCCTGCGTGTGGACAAAAATATTCTCATCACTCTTCAAAAACCAGTCATCATTAGTGCGTGCTCCTTGGTTGGGAGGTTCATGGGTGGACATGTGGGATTTTTTGAATTTAGTTGTTTAATTTAGCAGTTGTAAAAGTTACCATGCTTTGATGTTGTATCTGTGTGGTAGCTGTTTAAGGCCAATAATTTGTGGAAACAGAAAGAAATAATAATAATTGGCGATAAGTTTAGAGCCAATGAAACATTGGAATTTGATTGAAATATTTTTTAAACAATGTTTGATACTCATTATTTTCATCGCACTCAGGCGTATTTACATTGTAAAATTTGATATAGTATTTGATAATGTAAAGCATGTGGCACTCCCATTCTTATAGATCCTGTGATTTGGTACACTTTTTGACATAAAGTAGTTGTAATCTCTAAGTACAAATCAATCAAATTATCGAGTACTTATATTATTAAGTAACGTTTTGTCTATGACAAAAACGTGATTCACAAGATTATTTCGTCTAGAGATAAATGTGTCCGCTTCTTTATCTCGACTTTTATATCTGTCTAGTGACAAGCAATGTATTGGCAATTTATGTGTGTCATTTCTACTTTGTGTTTAAAATAAATATGCAGTAGTGATGATGCGATTTTTGACATCTAAACGGAGTCGGATTTCCACTCTGGTACAGTATAAATTCTTAACGGAGCTAGTAGCTTTACGGGGACCGACAGAACGATTCTAGGAGAGATAACATCTTAGAATACAATTTGAAGGAATGTAAATTGAAATAACAAGCTAGACATACATAAAGGCGAATATATATTGGAATAAAAATAATGAGTAGTGTTAAAAAAAAGCATTTAAAACTTAACTAAAGACTAAGTTTTGGTAGATAATTAGCTATATTGGTATGCTGATGACAAATATGAAGCTAAAAGTGTTTACGTATCTTCCGTTTGTTGTCTTGAAAATGTTAGATTCAGGTGTTGGCATTTCTTTCCAAAATGGGAAGGTAGACTAAAAATGTTTGAGATTAAAACTTTCAGCAATAAAACTTTGAATTTTGAAACGTTGATAATATGCTCATATTTTGAGCTCAGATTTGTAATTTTCAAATATTTTCCCTCACCGATGTTCTTAAATTTTAAAAATTAACTTTTGAACAGTATTTTTGCATTGTTCATACACAAAAATACAATTACTGTCAGTCAGACGAAATGAAAGAATTGAAAACGCTTCTGCCAAACAGCAAGTTAGTTGCGGTTCAAAAATTGGTCACAATATGATAATACTTTTATCAAAAGTGAAAAATAATTCTAGTGCTTATTAATTGTCACTGTTCATTATTATTTTACCCAACTTGAATGGTATTGCAATAAATAACTTTGTCTTCTCGAAGTCTACCATTTAAATGACAGAAGCATTTCGCATGAGAACACGTTATTTGAGTGAATTACTGTGTACGTAAAAAGTGTTTCGAAGTGACAAACTGAGACATAGAAACAGCGATAGAGGATTTTCCAAATCATCCCACAATATTTTCCAATTAAGCACAAAAATGGCATATTCAGATAAACGCAAACTGAAAACAAGGAAAACTATTCACACTTGGAAAGTCTCTCAACCCACCTACTCTAACCTAGCAAAACCGCAACATAGCGTGGATTGCCGCGAACACAACGGCCAAATACCACAGAATATTATTCGACAGACGACTCACATGGATATCATGAACAGAATTGCAATGACCACTAGAATAACACATCAGTTACATCTACTTAAGAAATCATCCTCACTTCAGTTAGACACATCCATTCATCTCTACCAAGCCACTAAGCTATGCATCTCCAGTCATCCTTACGTCAGTTAGACACACCCATTCATCTCTACCAAGCCACTAAGTTATGCATCTCCAGTCATCCTCACGTCAGTTAGACACATCCATTCATCTCTACCAAGCCACTAAGACATGTATGTCCAGTTTGGGAGTTAGCATCCAAAACTGATGTTCACAAAATCCAAACGTTTCAAAATAAATACCTAAGAATAATATCTGAGAAGAAAATCACTCTGATTTATCCCAAACTGTCAGCTCCATCAAGAACGCGATGTACCCCCATCAATGTAGTTTCCTTACTAACACGTAAATTCTATAGCAATATTTCTCAAACATCATCTTCTCTTCAATCTCGAAAAACAAACCTCTCATCGGAGCGTTAAAAAAACCTGCCCAGGGAACTTTTTGGCCCTCCTTACGATTAGCCTTTTCGTACAATGAAATATGATCCTAAAATGATATAAAATGATATACAATAATAAAAACCATGAAAACATGCTCTATGCAAATCAACGAAGGTACCAGTCGTTCACGGCTACTGAGAGACACAGGCCAAGCAAGAATAAATAAATAAGAGACATTTATGCATTTCCTTCAAGAAAATGCAACTGTAGGGCTCGTCCGGGATTTGAACCCGGGACCTCTCGCACCCGTAGCGAGAATCATACCCCTAGACCAACGAGCTACGACCAATCAGCGCACTGTGATACATTTCTTCAAAGCCACCTGGATTACAGCGCCACCTAGTAGGGCGCTCACACATCACAGTCATGTTCCACTTCTGAAGCGAAAGGTGCTGGTGGTCAACAACTTAATTTGTACAGGTGCTTGAAACAAAGCGGCTCGTTGGTCTAGGGGTATGATTCTCGCTTCGGGTGCGAGAGGTCCCGGGTTCAAATCCCGGACGAGCCCAATTTTGAGGCAAGATATTAAAGTTAACAAATATTAAAGTTAAATGCAAGCTGTTCCGATAGTTTTCTGGAGTGCTTCACTAAAAGATGAAACTGAATAACAAAAACAAGTCTAAAAGAAATAATTGCCTACTGCTTTTGCATCAGTTTTCGGAAATGCGTATCATTTTAATTTGCCCTATGATTTTAAATACTTTCAAATGTACCACCTTTTTGCTCTAACCATATCTTTTAATGTTATTTTGTATATATTTTATAAAAATATGTATTGTTACTTTTGTCAAAAATACGTAGAAAATTTAAAATATAATATTACGTGTAGTACATACATTTCAAGGTCTACGAAAAAGAGAGAGCCACTGCCTATGTTGAATATTGGTTCATTGGTTATGTGTTGTTAGTATTCCAATTGCTTGAACATAAGCTGTTGCTGTTACCATTACTTCATTACCATCATTATTTACGTTGGCATAATTTCATTTTTCATAGGAGTTACAATTAACAATAATTACAATACAATTAACAATAATTATTCCCAAAACTAATGTGAGTTACTTTTATTTTGAATTGTTGGAACTCTGATTTGTTTTGTGCATCGCCATGATTTTTTCTGAACAAACATTTGACTTGTAAAATACTGTTGCAATAAGAAACAGATTTTTCAAATATTCATTCTTTCGGTCGGTAGAGGGCACTAGATGCCAACTCTCTAGACGAGCAGGTGCGAACTCTAGTGACAGCTGATTTTATTGACCTTGAAGGAAAATAGAATTCAGTTTGTGGTGACAATTTTCCGAAGTTCTAACTTTTTGTTGGTAAGGAGATGTATTTTAATTCAATGCTTGAAGTGTTTTAATTTATTGATGTGTGCTAAACTTCTTGTTTTGTTGGATCAACAAATTTATCTTCCTATTATTATTATTATTATTATTATTATTATTAAATACATTTTTATTGCTCTCATAAAAACTAAGGATTTTAGTTCATTTGAAGCGTATTGCACGTGAGTAATGAGGTTTTCAACAATAATTTTTCTGAACTAATAAATCAGTATACAGTACCATTTACAATCACAATCTATTTGTGATTCAACTTTTTTTTTAATATCCGGGCGTTAGGTTGGTACCTGTCAAGCTGCGAATATTCGCCACAAGTCCCGCGCTCTTCCTTGATTCTCGAGCTCGTATTCCGCCACAGCACATGTTCAAATCTATAACATAGGTTTATGCTCGTGATTAACTACGCCGAACTGCGAGTTGTGTATCATAAAACAAGTGCGTGATTAGTACATATCGGTGCGACAAATAGTTTCCGTGATTATTCAGTTGATTTTATGTCGTAATGTGCCTCATCCATACGATTCGTGCGCTGCAATCAGGATGAATCGTAAACAACCACAGGTAAGAATATCAAGTATTTTTATTTGGTTATGAAATGTTTGTGTTATTTTGAATAGAAGTTATTGTCCAGTCTGATATTCGCACAATCAAAGTGAATACCTTACGAGGAGAATAAGTTCAATAGAGGTTACTTTATCCAAAACATGCTTGGCACAGAGAATAAATGGCGCAGGAATGGTTGAAAACTTATCGAATTAATTGAAAATACAGTATATTGCTTTAAACATGTAATAGAAAAATATTTATTTTGTTATATTTTGGCATTTCTGTTCTATAACATTTCTAGAATGTTATTGTGTATTGCGGGTGCCTTAAGATCCCTATCCCCTCTTTTACCAACATCTGTTGAATTACAATCATAATTATAGCAATTAACATACCTAGTAATGTTAGGAGTGTTATTACTTCAGAGACCAAAAGTTAAAAATCGAGGCGGAGCGTAGCGGAGCCGAGCACCTCCATAAAATCTCACGAATTATGCGAAAATTTACGACATTACTGCGATAATAATGAATTCTGTTGCTGTGGCACGTTAGGACGATATTGTGGGATTAGTGTAATAATCTGTATGAAAGCAATGTATTGATACAGTGCTTTTTAAAGGAAGTAAGAGGAAAAAAAGTCAAATGTATCAGTGGAAGTGTTATGGCAAGAAAAATCTTGCATTTGTAACAACTTTATTCGTGAGAATATTGTTCATTATATGTTCATTAAATGTTAAATGTTCTCGTGTCCATTATAACACATTGGACATTATACTTTTCCGTAATTTGAGACCTTCAATATAATTCAATCACAGCGAGAGTAGGTAAAAATAAGTCTTATTTCGTTAGGTAGATTTAAAAATATTTATTTCATCCGTAAGAATCACATTGACATTTCTATTTGGCGCTACATTACCAGGTTCTGACACTAGGATCGCTAGTGGGAACTTGTTTCCATCGGTTGCGCGGAAGAACGGCGAACTGTCCTGTATTGTCTCTATAGTATTTGCTTCCAGTGGCGGCGCCTTCACATCGTCAGTAAATATAATTACCGGAGCAGAGTTCCATTTGGTGAAATGCGATGACAATGAGGTTAATTTACCTAATATACATTTTTATAATTGTACTATTAATAATATTACAGTTAACAACAATTATATCCAGAACTAATGTGAATTACTTTTATCCTTAATTGTTTGAATCTGATTTGTACATCGCCATGTTTTTTTCTGAGCAAACATTTGACTTACGATGCATTGATGGTTGCTTATTTACGTTGTTAATGATGGTAAAACCCGTTTCTAAGGAAATTTATTAACATACATTTAGGTACTAGTGCACTTAACAAACCTGTATGGTTGCATGTTAACAGGACACATGTGCATATTAAAAAAGAAGCATGTGATCGATAAACATGTATAAATGGTAGCAACCAGTGTTGTTGACATTCGAAAACTCGAAATGCTCTATGTAGGAAACCTATTTCCGTCGACAAAGAATCTCAAATTTATTTTAAGCTACTACCGACAAAAAAAGTCCTAAAAACCGTCAAAAGAGAGTTGATAAACTCTCTGACTCCTCTCGGTTCTACCAAAATTAGAGCTTAAAAAGACTGGCGAGAAACATGCCAATATAATGTATTGTCAGATAATGCCAGCGGATGCAGACAAAATAGTCAACTTTTTTGTAACCGGAGAAAATAAAAATATTAATTTGTATTAAAATTTACCGCAGATATACAACTGATAATATTTATGCATTTCTGACCAATTTCCCATATTTCTTCATGAAATTTGAAGAATGATTTTTTCGATAATTATTCTGAACACTCTTTGTTTCATTGATTTTTCATTCCCAGTGAAACGCATAGGTTTAAGTAGCAGCCAAAAAAGTGATAAATCAATGCCGGTGGAAAAATATGAAAATATTCTAATGAGTTTTACTCACATTCTTGTAACAATAAAACGTGTGGTGCTCTAGATTGGCTCAAGCATTTTGTACTAGTTAGTTCTTCAGTTTCTTTGGTCCTCTTTGGCATTAAAGTGTTGTCACGCGCACGGTAATGACGACTCTGATGCATTTCGAATTGGATTTCATCAAACACATCGAAGCCAATCGCGCGGAAATAGTTGGAAGTTGCACTGCCCTAAGACGACACACCGGGCGATCTTCCTTCACTGAAACTACTCAGAAAACTAAGACTGTTCGTCTGCACCTCCAGAGGTAAGCGTTTGCTTCAATGTCGTCCCTTAAGCGTTTCATATATCGTTTGCCGGACTGAAGCTGGCGTGAAACGCATAGGCAGCCACGAAAGTGATCAATCAATCACGGAGACTAAATATCAAAATATTCTAATGAGTTTTACACACATTTGTAACAATTAAAAGGTGTGGTACTTTAGGTTGGCACAGATATTTTTCGAACTTTCGATATTTTCAAACGGATGGTATAACGGATGGTAATACTTCGACTGGGCCGTCGTGGGCTCCTGCAGGTTTTCCCCGGCCAGCGTCGGGCTTCCCCCTCGGTCTGGTCGGCAGGAGCGGCGTGGCTGTTCCGGCGCGAAGGGGCACTGCGTGGTATGGGCACGACAAACACACTTCGACCTTCACCTTGATCTAGAGTTCAGTGGACTTATTAAAATGGCCTTGAATTACATAACTCCCCCCAGAAGTGCCAGTAAGAGACTTTTGATCGATTATAGCCCAAAGGAGTCGATTTCAGTAAGTAAATGCAATGAAGGGGGTAGCTCCAGTTAAAACATATTAATATTTCAAAAATTAAAAATTTTATTTGCTCCAAAACTGTTAATCATTTCGTAACCAAACTTTGCAAGTGTAAAGATTCACATACTATAATTCCAAAAATTGATCTATGAAACAAAAATTCAGTTTTTAAATAAGTTAATTTGCCATACAAAATGGCTGCTGCAAAATATGGAGGCACTTACTGTTTTAATGTTTAATAACATTATTTTCAAAATTTTGTTAAAATTCTTGTTTACATCTGTAGAAATATACTTGATCTACAACTTGTAATAAAAATAGCAATGATTGTAAATAATTTTTGAATTGTTTGTTTTGTTTTATTTCTGACAGACGGAATTTTCTTCATTTTTCATCTATAATTAATTCATTATTACTGAAAAGTGAAGAGTGACTATGTTAAAAATAGTTGAATCTGTAGCTATGGGTAGCTGTAAGAGATCCTTAAAATTTGAGAGAGATAACAGCACTAGAATTTTTTTTTTTATTATCCAATAAGATCAGCAGCTGGTTGCTGCTTTACATTATTTAGTTGATATGTTTACATATTACACACTCTTTTACAAAGAACTTAACTAATTACATAACAAGGGATACAACATGGATTACAAGTTAATACACTTTAATAGATTACAATTAATTTACAATACTGAAGAGGTATAAATGCTTCTCACAATGGGAAGTGAAACACTAGTTTTACAATTACTTATATTAACTACCTGGGGATTGGTCTTGTGGATGGGAGGTGTGTATTTCCTCATACCAGCTAATCTATATTCAGTCTTTTTATCAGGGGGGAAGGAAAACATCTTTGGGAAATTTAGATTTAATTCTAGGGTTTGTTGGGCCATTTCTATTGAGATTGAAAATGTTTGTACTTGGGCATTGGCTTAGTTTGCTTAAAAAATTATTGGAGAGTTTTGATAGAAATTCGGATAGTAGGGGTATTTTTAATTCATGATGAATTTGCTCATTTGTAATGTACCAAGGCGCTTTAATAGCCAGACGGAGGAATTTGTTCTGAATTGTTTGTAATTTTGTAAGTGATGACTTGGAGGCTCCTCCCCAGATTACACATGCATATGACATAGAAGGCCTTACAATTGACTTGAATATTGATAGGGCAGTTTCTGTTTTCAGATGACACTTCTTGTTGATGAGTGGATATAGTTTGCCAATTTTTTGTTTAGTAGATTTTTCTATTTTCATTATGTGTTCTTTCCAGGTTAACTTAGTATCAAAATGTAAGCCAAGATATTTGATTGCTTTAGATTTATCAGTCCAGGGTATTGGAGTATTTTGAATATTTAGTGGTGGTAAGACAGGTATTTTCCTTAGTGTAAAGATTTTGCAAACTGTTTTAGATGCGTTTAGAGCTATTCTCCATTTCTGTGTCCAAGTTACAAATTTTGAAAGATCTTCTTGTAATAGTTTTGCTCCTCGTTCGCAGGAGCTGGAGGAAATGAACAAGGTGGTGTCGTCAGCGAAAGTAGCCATTTGCGAGTTTGCTGGTGAGGGGAAATCTGCTGGGTAGATGTTGTATAGCAAAGGGGAGAGCGATGATCCTTGCGGTACTCCTGCAGAAATATTTTCAATATGGGAAGCTGTGTTGTTTAACCACACAGTAAACGTTCGACCTTGGATGAAGCTTTGAATGATTTTATAGAGAGAAGAAGGTGTACCCAATATCTTTAGTTTATAAAGTAAACCTGCATGCCATACTCGGTCGAAGGCTTGTGAGACGTCTAGAAAAACTGCGAGAGTGTATCTTTTATTTTCGAAGTTATATGGTTTGTTAGTCTGAGAAGTTGGTGGGTTGAGGAATGTTTTTCTTTGAATCCGAATTGAATGTTGGGGATTGCATTAATTTCATTTAGGTATTTAGTTAATCTGTTTAATATGAGTTTTTCAAAAATTTTGCTGATTGAAGGAATTAGACTAATGGGTCTGTAATTTGAAATTTGTTTATGATCCTTTCCTGGTTTGGGAATTGGAATAATTTCGGCATGCTTCCATTGTTGTGGGAAGTAACCCAACCTTAAACATGCGTTAAAAATAGCTGTTAAAACACTAATAGCTTGTTGTGGGAGTTCTTTTATAATGAAGTTAGGTATTTGGTCGTGGCCTGAAGATTTCTTTGGATGTAAGCATT
This sequence comes from Acheta domesticus, assembly GCA_031308135.1. NCBI lineage: Eukaryota > Metazoa > Arthropoda > Insecta > Orthoptera > Gryllidae > Acheta > Acheta domesticus. Next base: position 17,977,237 of record JAHLJT010000631.1, on the reverse strand, counting down.
TAATTTGGTTATTGATTTCCTTCGGTGAAATAAATTTTGTAGGTAGCTCTGCTGTGAACCAATCTTTGTTGATTTCGTTTTCAACTTTATCTGTAAAAGCCGTATCGTGAGATATGTTCGGGCTGAATGCCGCGGCGAAGTGCTTTGCAAATGCACGGGTTTTTTCGCTGTCAGTTATAGCTTCACTATTTCCTGATTTTATTGCTGGAATGTTAATTTTTTCCTTAGTTAAATGCCTAATTATTGACCATTGGTCATGTGAAGCTGGGGTAATTTGACTAATAGATTTCTGAAATGTTGTAAATCTAATTTTTTCGAGTTGTTTGTTTATATGATGACCTAGGTTATTTATTTGGTTTTTTAAGTGAGGGAGCCTGAGCCTCTGCCATTTGCGTCTTAGTTGGCGTTTGGTGGCAATCATTTTCAAAAGCCTATTTGGGATAGTAGGGTTCTTGAAACCTGGTCGTGGGACTGTTGTTTGCGATTCTTTAATTGCATTGTGGATGAGCGAGGTAAACTGTTCTATTTCAGTTTCTATTCTGATGTTATTAGTCATGTTTTTTGGTACTGACAGTTGGTGGGACAAGTAATCACGAAATTTTTGCCAATTTATTGTTCCTGTGACGATGCGTGGTCTATGTGTAATGGGTAGTATATTTACGTTGAAAGTTATTATTACCGGTGTGTGGTCAGAGTTTAATTCTGGCTGCGGGCTTTGCATTAACGGAAGGTTGATATTTTTTGTTAACGTTAGATCCAGAATGTCTGGTTTAACATTGATATGTGATGGATAAAAGGTGGGTGATGTAGGTGCATTTACTGTACAGGCCTTTTCTGATGCGATTTGAAAGAGCTTTTTGCCTTGAGGCGATGTGGTATTGCAACCCCACAGTTTATTTTTAGCGTTAAAGTCGCCACTAATTATGATTGGACTATTGAGAGAAAGTAGCTGTTTTAGAAGGTCGGTTGGAAATGGTCTGTTAGGGGGCCTATACGCAGCAATTATGTGCACATCAAGTTGACTTGACTGCGTTAATTTGATTCCTATTGTTTCCAAGTTTTCAGAGGAAGGAGTATTTAAGCTGCAATGCGCAATTCTTTTGTGGATTACAATTGCTACTCCACCGGCAGCTTTATCGCATAGCCGGTCATTTCTGTAGGCTATGTATCCCGGAATTTTTAAATTGCACTTTGAGGAGGGGCGGAGGTGAGTTTCGGTTAGGCAAGCAATATCGATCTTTTTTGAACGTAAGAAATGCGAGAAATAGTCGAACTGTTTTTCAATTCCATTGCAATTCCAATTGAGTAGAGTTAAACCGCTTAATTTATTTTGAGCCATTAGGTAATAATGAAGAAATTATTGTATTGATTAAAGATTGTAGCTGCGGAACTAATATTGCCATTACTTAGGAGATAATATTATTATCTATTTGAGAGGTGAATTCTATGGAATTGTTAATATTGTTTGATGAAGCCACCTGCGCATAAAGGGGGGTATTTGCTTGAGGCCTTCTTGGATTGTTGATAATTGGCAATGAAGGAAAGTTAGAGTTATCCAGAACTGGCGGAGGCCCGGACTTGTAGCTTGGGGTACAGGTGGTCGCGGTTGTTGGAAGTTTGCACTGTTCGGGGCCACATGACTTGAGTTTTGTCCTTTGTAGCGTAATTTTGGACATTGCTTGAAGCTGGCTCGGTGCCAACCTTGACAGTTTATACACCTGGGAGGGGCATTTATTGGCAATGGGCAAGACTCGTAATGATGGTTGCCAAGACAACGTACGCAGCGTGATTCGCGTCCACAATTGTTTTTAGAGTGACCGTAGCGTTGACAGTTTTTGCATTGTACTGGGAACGCTGACTTCCTTTTTTCTTCGACTTTAACTATTGCATTAAAAAGGTTGTTTAGTTTATATATTGTTTTTGCTATGTCGTTGTTTAAAAGTTCAACCGCGCACAGAATAGTGGGGGAATGGAATTTGTATATTCTATTGATTTTCTGCACCGGATAGTTCAGACGATGGAGTTCGTCAAGTACTTCACTATCAGAATAGCATGTTGGTATCCCACGTATTATTACTGTTAGCGGCCTGTTGGTTGGGTCTCTGAACGAATGAAAGTCTAGATGTTCTTCTTTACAGAATTTGACAAGATTTCTGAAGTCTTCAATTGTTGTAGGCTGAACTCTAACAGTTGATTCAATAATAATTCTATTATTAGTTGGGTCTTTTTTCTTGTTTTGATATTGTTTTGTAGAGAACTTAGATTTCATAAACTTTTTCAAGTCACCCACTAATAGAGTATGATTATGTGCATTATGAATGAAAACTGGTGGAGTTTTTTCAATTAAATTTTCTGTGACTATTTCATTTGAATCAACACTATCGTCTAAGTCGCTAAGTGGTGCATATCTATTTTTTGTTGGTAAATCCACAATCAATTTGCCGCTGCCACTAGTTAGCCTGTTGTTTGGTACTGACCTTTTGGAGTTCTCACAGTCCTCTGAGAAGTCGCCTTCACGCTTTTTCCGCGTTGATGATGCACTTTGATTGGTACTCTGGCCGATTTCCAGTAATTCGTGGCAACTGTTTGGAGACTGTTGTGGCGGGGGCGAAGTTTCTTGTGAGGGTTGTTGCTGTTGAATTCCCAGCTGGTGAAGTTGAGGTTGTGAGCTTTCCAGTTGTCCTCGATGATGTTCAAACGCCTGTTGATGGGCTGGTATTTCACTGCTGTAAACAGCTTCCATTGCACCTCGCACTAATTCCCCAGTATGGGAATACTGATTAGAAAACATTTTAGTTTTACTGAAAGCTATTGAGCACTTCCTACTTTAAATATAACTGTAAAAATTGTTTAAGTTCTGAACACACTGGAGCGCGGCGGCCCTCGCAGGTCGAGAGCACGCCGCAGACTAGTACGCCTTGAGCTTATCTACACGGAGCGGAGCGCTGCTGGCACGACCGTTCGCGACGGAGGCTCTAAGCGAAGAGGACTAGAAAAATGATATTTGTAAAACGAATATAAAAATTTACTTTTCCAGATAATTAAGTTTGAAGAATTAGTAACATGTGTTGTATAAATGTGCAGCGCATAAGTTCAACCCTCATAACTCCTAAATTAAAATATATATAAATATACTTTTTTCACTGAAATTAAGATCAAAATATACCCTTTTCAAACAAAAATTCGATTTTTTGAACCCTGATAACTATAGCTACCCCCTTAATATAGATTTTATAAGTAGCCTTTATCTTGTCCGATCACCTTTGTAGGCTGTTTACTGAACACCTGTGTAGGCTGTCTGGAAACAGTGGAATGACTATTACATCCCTGTAATAAAGTAACTATCAATTGTCTCGATAAACAACAGCAAAACAACTGCCGGCGAACTGAACAATACGATGGACCCAAAAACATTATTTTATTGAAAATTGAAGGATTCGTTTTGATTTGTAGCTTGTGTCGTAATATTTGTTTCCCTATTGATCGACTTATGCAATCCACAATTCGCCTTGCAATTTTCACTTTCTGCAGTAACGATTCCTCCACTTAGCTTTCAATAACGTTACGAAATCGCCAACCTCCTTGGCGTCTGAGGGTTGTTGTATCAGGTCCACTTTCTGCTAAAAGAGAGTTGCCGAAGATCGACGCAGTGTATGACCAGTGGATGTTTCTGGTTATTCTAACTTCAGATATGTTGCAGTGGTTTTCGAAATCTTATAAAAGGTTTTAATACCTTCGCGCTGAATAGTACATTTCTCCTTTTGCATGGACCCAAAGAAATATCGATGCTCAACTTTTTTCGATCGTAAATTTAAATTCTTTATCTACAAACCCACGCCGTTCAATTTCGTCACCTGACATTACAGTGAAAACTCACTTTTTATTAGTTCTCGTGCGTGAAACAGTGACAACCAAGAGATTTCCTTTGTCCGGAATATTGTCAATACTTATATGATACAGCCCTTTGCATCTACTGGCTCCTGCGGCTCCGAAAACAAGAGAAATCTAAATATGTGAACGAAATCGTAAGTCAATAAAAAGTACTTGAGCTGAAGGAACATTTTCTCCATTACAAAACGTCATCAGAGGCAGTTTTTAAAAATCACAAGATCTGATCTTTCGTTAAAATTTTGCTTTTTTTCGTTTCGTATCCAGCAAGATTTCTTTTAAGTAAGGCAACAACTCCTACATATTTACTAATATCTACATTTTCATAGACAGTCAATGATTTTAACATCGAGTATTGCGCCCATAAGAACGACGATGTACATTATTCTGACTACCAGAAACAAAGTAAAATAATCATCAAATAACAAAGTGTAATACACACTTATGTATACATTCCTGCAAACCTGCATTAAGTATTGGTACTTACTTTCACTGCAAAGTAAGCTAATACAACTTTTTCCCTCAAGTTCTTAATATTTCTTGACTTTCTACTCCTAGAAAATTTCGTATTCTTTAAAATTTACTTTCGATTATATAAATCGATTATATTATATAAATCAATTATATTATTATATAATTCGATTATATAGATAGTAGATGCAAGAAAGAGTATGTGGTAATTCCGAATAGCTAGCGAAGACCCAAGGAAATAGAAAACTAATACGGGAAAGTCTGTGCCATTCTGTAGCACCACTAGTTCTTTCTGAACAAATATATTCATTTTTGTAAGTAATAAACAATTTATATGTTTCTAAAGGGTTTCTATGCTTCTATAATGCAACCTTTTGCCTAAAAGTCAATTTTTTAAACCAACTTTTGAGTGCTTATTGCAACTCAACTATTCGGAATATCCTCGTAGTTTATTAGACAAAAAATGTTTAGAATTGTCGTAAGAGCTTATTTTCGAAGTTTCGGCGTTTCCTCCCCGGACACCCTGAATATTCGCTGTAACGCGTTTGTGAATAATTAATTTTTACATAACGGTCTATTTCAGCCACTTGTAAAGTAAAATACTATTTTCATATCGTCAAGGATAATTCACATGGTTCAAAGAATTGTCAGCTGAGAATCGAACCTGGATCTCCTGTTTTACTCCCACTTATTGTAACCACCAACACGAAGAATTCTTTGAACGGTTTCTTAGCCCTCATGCATTGTCCATTTATGACATTCAGTTGTCCCCACCATGTCACCTTCTTGGGGGACAATCTGGCGTTATTACCCTTCCAATAAGGAGTGGCAATTGGATAATATTAATACCTAACATATTAACATCTATTCATTTAAATAAAATAATTTAAATATACCATCATCATTAATTATACATGCCTACTTGATAGCGGCAGACTATTTTCGCGTACTTCACACGCTGACAATAACTTGATAAGAAAATAAGTATCTCATGCAAATGAAGTTGAGAGTTTCTATTACGGATCTGGTAAATCTCTTCCAAAAGGAAAAAATAAACGGTTTTACGCAATTAAGAAGCGAGGTAGTTCTTCCTCCTCAAATTATTGAGGCAAACTATTGGCGCTTTAAGGGGTGGCTGAATCACACGCAAGGGGATGTGCGTCAGATCAAACCTAGATCCTTCCTGATAATCTGGGATATTTTAAACTTGCGGACACAAGGAGGGATACCCCAGTGTGCTACATACTTGGAACTCAAGAACTCGACGAATAAGTACATAGTGTCTCATCATTGCCTTCACTGACGCAATGAGGCAAAGACACCGCCGCGCCAAGAGAAGGCTGGAATGAAGGTTGAGTGAAACGCAGAGACAGCCACGAAACTGATGAACCAATCCCGGAGACTAAATGTCAAAATATTCTTATGCGTTTCACACACACTTGTAATAATTAAAACTTGTGGTACCTTAGGTTGGCACAGGTTTTCGAACTAGTTAGTTTGCCGATGTCTAAGTCCCAATGTCTTGGTCCTCTCTAACTTTCTGGAGAACTAAGACAGTTCGTCTGCGCCTAACATATATCTTGCCACCCTACGTCTGTCGTTTACCTTACGTTTACCTTTTAAGTAGCTGGGAATATCATCTATCTGAATAATTTTAAAGTATTTATTAAAATTTGAATTTATAATTTTTTCATAACTGATCTTTATCTTCAATCTTTATCTCCTGCTATCTCCTTTGGGTCAATTCTTTACTTAAGTCTATTCCTTCTCCTCTTAACCTTGACACCTCCTCCAACGAATACTAACCTTTATTTTTCCAAAAACTTTCCCTTTCCATTTCCCATTCAGATTTCTCAGTTTCTATGTTTTTATAGCCTCTTTTGAGCTGCATGAGGACAAGGTTCAGTCAAACAATTTAGAGTCATTTGTAAAAAATTTGAAAATGTTGATGCTGCATGGAAATAACCCTCAAAAAATATTCTTTTCAAATTCTCATGACTTTGGGTTCGATCAAATCGATGGGCGAATATCAATTTTGGAGAAAATGTTACAGTGGTTTTGGCGCTAGCAAATGGACGGGCAAACATTTTGCCGTCAACCAAATTTTCGGCATCAAAGACCCTCGAAACGTGAATTCTGTCTTCTCAGCGTGTTACAGGATGTTATTCATTACATTTAGGAATAAGATATACCCACATTTACTGTACCAGGTCTCCACAATACGAGTAATACTGTCGAATAATCGTCGATTTCTGCTATCTCTTTGCTACGTATGTGGCGAGGCGAGAAAATAAAATTTATGACTTATTTTAGCCTTCATTGTTCTACTTGAGCTTCTTGGATTTCCTTAAGATTTTAAGCAAATACCAGCTGTGGATAGAGGGTGAGAACAACACACAGACCATCTTCACATGTAATAGTTCACTGCACAAAACTTACATAAAAATTCTCCAAACCATACAAAACAAAGCGCTAAGAATTATTATTTAAGTCCCATGGTTCATCTCAAATCTGCAAATCCATCATGAACTGCAAATTCCAACAATAAAAGAGCGTATTATTAACTGTCCGAAGAATTCTATTCTACACTTTCCACATCTCCCTGCACCCCCATATTCAACCTTGGTCGCACTGCAGAACCGGACCTACGCATAAACTCACGCTTCCCAAAAGACAGATTCAGACCACCGTAAAATTGACCTACAAAAGATGACCATTCTCATTTTTTGTAGTATCATTTTCAAGAATATTTTAAAATATTTGAACCAAAAACATTTAACGCTCCCATTCAGGGCACACATAGTTAGAATTAACCAAACGTTATAAAAGTGTAATTTCACAACCCTGAAAAACATGTATGTTGAACAGGAAGACAATAAATTTAAAAAAAACAACAAAACGTACAAGTTGATTTCGTCTTCTCATGTTTCCTTGCGATTTTTTTTCCTGGTGCTGGCAGGATGATGTGTCTTCGAGGCGTGTTGATAGTGCGGGAAGAAACTGTATTAATTGGCGATCAAACGGAAGAACTTGGAAATTATTTGATTGAAGCGGAAATAATTCCCTTCTTTCCTCTACCAGTTTATAATCTCACTGGTTTTAAAGAATAGGATAGATCCTCAGAATGTTTATTCATGTTCCTTTGTTGTTGTTTTGTTGTTATTGTTGTTGATGATTAGTGCCAAACTCCGCTCCCAAGAGAAGACGAAAGATGAAGCTTTGGCCTTTAAGCCCTCCTATTTCCTGGGCAGATGATCATCCTAATTGTTTCCTATGGCATGAAAAGTTTCAAGATACGTTTCAACCCCTGCACCAATTACATTTGTGAAGAAGGAACGTTTTTTCTTCATTAAATCTGTTCTTCACTATATTTTTACAATATCTAACATCCAATATTTTATACAATTTGTTTAAAAACAAATTTTAAGTGAAATAAAATCAATTTAAAAACTTCCGAAACAACACTTTTTTGAAAACTGCTTCAAATTTTTTCTTGATATTTTTGTTTAATTAGAGTGAATTCTTCTTCCTCTACTAATATAATTCTCTACTATATTCATTCTTGAAACTGCTTATATAAATATTATTTCATTTTGAAAATTGCACGAAAAATACACGACATGCTATCTTTAAGTTTCGGTTTGCGTAAAAGAGTAAGGTATCGTCTGCAAGGGGAGCTGAGTTAACTGTATTACTGGTAGGAATATCTGCGATGTAAAAATTGAATAAAACGGAGGTAATGAGGATCCTTGTGAAACAGCCTGACGTGAGAACACCCCGATGTGAAGAAACGAAGGAGTTAAGACGTGCAGAGAACATGCGATTCAATGGCAAATTTGATGCAATGTTGTAGAAATATAATGGTATTCCATTTTCCTCAATTTGAATTTTAATCCATCGCGTCACACTGGAACAAACGTCTGGGCGACGTCTAGGAAATCTGCAAGTAGGTGAAAATCAAATTGAAATGAAAAGTGAATCTGTTCTATTATACTTAATAACTAATGCGTTGTTGAGTGGTTCTCTGAAGCTAAATTGGAAAGCAGGAAGTACAGTACATTGGTATCGAGAATGATTTTTTTGTCTTTTTAATTCAAGTTTTTCGAATATTTTGACAGTTCTGGAATTAAACTAGTCGGTCTGTAATTAAGAAGATTTAAATTTTTTGAGGCATTGGAATAGGTATACTTACAGAGTGTTTCCAAGAATTAGGATATCTTAGGCGAAATGAAGAGTTAAATATATTATTTGGGTAAGCAAGACCTTATTTAGGAAGATTCTTAAAGATATTTGCTGTAACTATGTCATTGCCTGTCGTTTTTCTGCAGCTATTTTTAATTAATTCAAAAATTTTATTGGGTGGTATTAAAGAAATTCGATTTGATGCATCAAAATTTGGGGACTGCACAAAATGAGGTATTGTAAGATGTCCACAATTGTTTACAACATTCTGAGTAAAAGTGGTTTCAAAATAATCTGCTGAAAGCTCAACTCTTTCAGGCATGGACTGTTCAGTTTTGTTGTTACTTTCTAATGTCGGAATATTGGTTGACTGAACTAGGAATACACGTCTTGCTATTCAAATAGATGAGTCTTGAGAATTAAGATTTGAAACATAATTTTTGTTTCTTTACAATTGTAACACTGTAAGGGTATTTCCTACCAATTTTGTTAATGATTAATGCAGATTTCAAGTGAGGAAGACTATGTTTTATCCAGAAACGTCTGATTTTGTTCTTGTGAGATATTAAATTATGCAAGTTCTCAGGTAATAGATGGTTTGAGAGCCTTCTGCGAGTATCTGTTAGGGAACGAGATGAATAAACAAATGAATGTGTGATGGCATTAGTAAACAAAAATTGCCTTGGTCGATTTCTGCCGGAGTTTTTAGTTTCAATAATGTAGGAAAAAGAAATGATAAGATATTTTGAAACATATGCCAATTTGTTGTTTTTTTTTTCGCTGTTCGACACGAACAAGTGCATGGCACAGTCTGTTTATTTTGAATTTAACCAATTTTCCCCCACTACGAGAATTGTCTGACCTTCTATATTATGAAGTATATTCACTTTCACAACATGAAGGTTTTTCAATTTAAGTTCTGCGAGAATTTACTTTTCAGTAAAGGATTGATGAACACCGTTTATTAAAATATATAATTTTTTGTATAATGGGTTCGCATAAGCTTTCGGATAATTTTTTGTGGAATGGGCTCGCGTAATTATGGAAAGATTTGTTCTTAGTATTTAGTATATTTACTAAGAGTCTGTAGTCTTCACTGTTTTCCGTTTGAATTTTAACCTAACCTAATCCTTTTTAGGGTACTTTTTAAGAAATCATGAATTTCGGTGAGATTATCACAAAAACTGCGGGGATCGTATTGTTTTCCTCTGCGTCTTGGACATTTTCTAAGGTGCTGAAACTATTGTGAATGGGAATTGAATATTCTACTCTTTGATCTTGACTGAGCTTTTTCGCTGGCGCATTTGAGTCCCTGCTACTACGCTGTCGTTTGGACGAAAGAACTACAGGTGAAGAAAAATTCGTGAGTGTACTTACCTGAGAAGTTGATTTACCGTCACGTACTATTGAATCAGAGTGAACATTTCCATTCCAATTTGTAGATAGAATTCTGCACCTGCTGTGATGTGGTGTTGCCCATTTACATGGGGATCCATGTTTTGCTGATGTTCCATGTTTTAGCTGTGCTAGCGCATGAAGTCGGGTGTGAAGTTATATAAACTTCAAGACTTATGACACAGCTGCACATAGACACTTATCACAAAAAAACTGAGGGCCACTTGTACAATCAGAGTTTAAACGTGATCCACCATTTAAACTCGGGTTGTCTAGTGGCCGGTTGTACAATTCACGATAATCGCGATAACAATTCATGATTTCCATTTTCAATTCATGTTCTTTCTCCCACAACTTAACTTTCACTGCACTCTCTCTTTCCATGATTTCCACTTCTGTTTTTGCCTTCTCTTTCATTATTTTTATTTTAGTTTCGTGTTCTTCAGCATTAATTTTTTTTATTTTCTGCAAGCTGTGCTTTGGTGTCAGCCCATTGACAGACACTGTCCTGAGTTTTGGCATGTTTATTTTGCCCCAGAGCTGATGATTTCCGCTTCCGTAAGTCAGTGGGGTTATAATGTGCCCAGCCACCACACTGACTTGTAGAAGCAAGAGGCTCCCGAACACTACTCGTACCACTAGTGGAAGCAATGGGTTGCCCTAGCACATCCCAATCACCATTCAAATTTGATGAGCCTTGTCCCTTGTTAGGCTCATGAAATTCTATTATCACATCTTCCACTATACGCGTAGCGGTGCTGCCCTCACCCTCCACATCTTCAGAAGCATCTATGTTGTCATCTGCTTCTGTCGCACCAGTGTTTGCAGCATCCTCAGCATCATCATCAAATTGGGAACTGTTCCCAGTTACTCTGGTTCCCAGAATTTCCATGATGGAACAGTCCACAGATGTAGACTGCAGAGTCATTGGGGGAACACCTCCAGTGCCTTTCGCATGCAGCTTGGTCTGCCTACTTAATTTTTGGTCCTCTTCTTCAGATTTTCGTACTACCCCCGAAGGCAAAAATCGGTCCTCGCAATCTCACCCATTGCCGCATTGAATTCATCGGCGAGTATCTTCCACACTGCGGTCTTCTGCCTGGTAGAAATAAAATAGTATAAGTAATAACGAAAATTAAGTTAGTGACCAGCATTATATAAACCGACGCATAAACGGGCTTATTTCCTTTCAGGACTTTCAATTACAAATATAATTGAACATTACTGTTTGCAGATACGTACCTGTTTCTTATGGTGTCTGTTTTGCTGGCTTCTAGAATTGCCGAATGCTTCTTTACTAATTCCAGAAGTAGTAATATTTCCTTCTGGGAAAAATTCGGAGCTCTTTTGTATTGGTCCATTATAGTGCAGAATAAAAAATAAGTCCGATATAATGCAGAATAAAAAGAATATTCTCGAGAGAAAACAGGAATCGACAAGAATACTATACCACGCAAACAGCAAAACGCCTCCAGTTGAATCAAAGAGTATATATTTTGAATTTATCGCTTTTCAATTCTTTGCGCTTTTCCGCTTGTTCAGGGTAGACAACTTCCTCTACCGAAAGTCTAGCTTTCGTTTACCTGAATTGTCGATTAAGTTTGATGAACAGCTGAAGTGTGGCTAAACTGAGTTCACATTCTAAACGGAGGTTCGCTGATCTTTAGTTTAAACGACAGCTTGTTCAACTGGCCCTGAATAGTTTAATAATACTAGTTTAAACAATCACAGATAAAAGACAGAACAACACTTTGCGCATGGGAGACCACAGCTAGACTGGTTTGGCCTTTCCGTAACTAACGAAAGTGACTACTGATAACGAAGTGCTCGGCTCAGCGGTCGGAACGATAATGAGTTCAGCCTTAGTAAATATTTTGCTTACTTTTTTGTCTTTAACATATCTGGGCAAATAGAAAACAATACACTTAATTCAATGGAATGTTTGTCATTTATTTTTTGATATTTCAATAATAATAATGATAATGATAATGATAATAATAATAATGATAATGATAATAATAATAACGGTTCTCAAAATTTCCCATGATGACAAATGCGGCATTTGTCAGGAACACGTAGAAACCATTGCTCATATCATCTCAGCTTGTCCAATTCTAGCAAAGACCGAATACTTGAAAAGACGCGACAGGGTGTGTGGTTACCTCCACTGGCAGATCTGTACCGCCCTCGAAGTTCCAAACACATGCCCCAAGTGGTACGAACACTCACCAAAGCCGGTGACATCTGTTGGATTGTGTACTATATTGTACGACCAACAAATTCAAACTGATTGCACGATAGCGGCAAACAAATCGGATATTGTTACCCGGGATTTAGAGAAAAAATTCTATCTACTCGTAGATGTTGCTGTTCCGTGCGATCAAAATGTCGTAATCAGAGGCAGAGCAACGTTTTAAATACAAGAGTTTGGAAATCGAGATCAGCCGAATGTGGGGCGCAAAAGCACAGGTCGTCCCGATAGTTATCGAAGCTCTGGGATTTGTTCCGAAAAATTTGTGTAAGAACTTGGCTAAACTTCCAGGTCATTTAAAGATCTGGGAAATGCAAGAAATCGCTGTATTTGGAACAACTCACGTTTTGCTCAAAGTATTGTAGAGACAGTCCCTAGATACAGACAGTCCCTAGATCTGCTCCTTAGGAAAGCTGTTTGCAACCTGCAGTAGATTTTAATAACAAGAGTAATGATACCGGCCCTTGGCGCAAGCGGTTGCGGCAGCCGTCTCTACACCGGGGAGGCTACAGATTCGATTCGTGATTAGGCATGGTTGTATTTGTGGTTGTCCCATCACCCCATTAATATCTGATCATTTGTTAAGTGAGGTGTTTCTTTAGCGAAGGCTAATGTGTTAATTCACTCATGTGGACTCATGAGGCTGGGATCATCTGTGACCCCAGAGTGAAATGATCACTTTTAAATATTTGCAGCCTTGAATAGCGCTGCCATGTATCTTGTGTTCTAGGCATTCTGCAAATGGCCGAATTCCCTCCTACTCCCAGGTCGTCCAGGGATGGAAGAAGATTAAAATGCGATTCATGATGGTTGGGAGAGCCCTAAAATGTCACATCGTACGCGGATGCAATTTAGGAATCTCGAATACCTAGGTTGGCTCATAACAAATGTATTTCTGAACGAACTAAAATTCCTAAACCACTAATCGTTTGGATGTTTGCATTATTTTCCGCACCTGCTGTACTTTTCCTGGGCCACCAAAGCAGACTTGTGATTGATATACGTAAATTAAATCTACGATTCCTCACCTGCTGTACTTTTCCTGGACCACCAAAGCAGACTTGTGATTGATATACGTAAATTAAATCTACAATTCCTCACCTGCTGTACTTTTCCTGGGCCACCAAAATAGACTTGTGATTGATATACGTAAATTAAATCTACGATTCTGCGATTTCACAATATTATTCTTCTCGCGGGGCTTCCCTATCTCAAGGAAACATATATTACGAGAAGCTAGATTCCGATGGTGACGCACACTGGCTCAGGAAGCTCTCGGATTACAAGTGCTCATAGTGCATACGTCACAAGACACTCTTTAAATACTTGGGATTTACGCTTATTGAAACAACAGGATGCATTGCAATCTTTGTTTATGCAGTCCACCTGATAGAGATTCGCGTGCTTACTCTATTTTCCGTGATGAGAATACACATCAAATTATGAAAAAATTTACTGCCGTTTCTTACGAAACATTTACTCCTTAACACAGTACTCTATTTGCATTTTCATAGTTTTAAGTAAAACCATATTTGTTATAAAAACATTAAATTGATGTAATTTGGGAGTTACGTTAATCATCATTAGATGTGACTTGGTAATTCGGATGGTATAACGGTCAGCGTGTCGGAATGCTGTACCCAAGATTGCGGGTTCGAAGCCGTGGATTTTTTTAGGTGCGAAAAAATCCTTCGTACGCTTTCCTTCGGAGAAGTAAAGCCGGATGTCCGAAGTAGTAGATTTACTGCGTGTAAAAGATTCTCAAGCCTAAAAGAAGCCTCTGAGCTAAATTCAAAATCGCCTGTTTCGTCGCCCATGGAATGCCTTCTTTCTCCGCTAGTTTGTGAAAGGAGCGTAGTGAAATTTGCGTGGTCAGACGGAAGAGCGAGCCTGATGGCCCGAGTCTCGCCCCGTAAAATAAGGCATTAACTAACTGTCACACGTAGCGCTTGACATTAAAAACAAAGCTTGATGATTGATGATTCCGATGTAGTCGGAGATCACGGGTTCGATAGTGGATAAATGCTGCAAATTTGGTAGATATCTTGAACAACAGCGGGTTTGTGCTGCCTTCGTAGATCAAGTGTTTTGATTTTTGGTTTCCGCGTTTTTCTTAGCCATTTTCATTTTTTCGCTATCGCTTACGCAGTAGAAAGTTATGTAATGTTGCGCGATAAAACGGCAAATTTTCGGCAGAAAAACTCTTATTTCAGGACCCTTGTCCTGATAAATCCAGTTGCTAAATTTTTAAAAAAAGTCATATAATACGTGGAGTAGCGTTTGTGGGTCCTTGATACTAAAAAAATCGAATGACGGGAAAACGTCTGTCCGTCCGTCCATCCGTCCGTCCGTCTGTTCGTCTGTACGTCCATCTGTGAACAACGCTAGCGGCTAAACCTTACAGACGATTTTCTCCAAAATTTATATTCCCCAATCGATTGGATGTCGCGGCCCCTTGAATTGGAAACCGATATTTTTTGGAGGGGTATTTTACATGAAGTCGTTGGGACATCTTCAAAAGTTTCAAAAAAATAACTCCATTGTTTTTGGTTAAATTTTGTTGTTGGATAGTGTGAAAGACGTTTAAAAGAATGGTTCAAGTCTAATTTTCGTTGAAAACTGATTTTTTTGAAAATTTGAGTACTTTTCGCGTAATGTTTCGTGAAAGTATGGGCGAGAAAATACGTGCTGCTTTAATCCCACTAGTTACACCAATACCAGAGTAGTACCTTGCACAAACGTGAATCGTACCGCACGCGATTTGTCCTTCCCGTTTAATTATCTTATTCAAAATGGATTGGAACGCAACGAAAGAAGGCATCTCCATCTGAAAGCCGGCAAAGAGGTTCAAAAATTTCGTTGAGAGAAAAGAATTTGAATGTCTTATAAACTGGTTGGGTTGTTGTTAGTTTTAGATTCGTAAGATATATTTAATTGCAATTCAATACAGCTAGATGGCAGTAAAGTGGATTAATGAATAATGAATAATAATTAAATAATAATAAACTTAATATTACACGACACCACTACATCTCACGGCGATACACAGGAAGCGCTGCGGTATTCCAATACGCCCTTTGTCGTAATTCACAGCACGTGACTGTACTGTACATCACTAAGTTGCTTAAGACTTTTTAACAGCCTAAATAGGATTTTGAAATTCCTTACTTTATTGGTAGTCAACTAATTCTAAAATATTTCTCAGATAACGGTCATCGAAAGGAATAATTTTAAAAATTCCAACCGTGAAACTCCTCCGATATCTTACAAATCTATTGACAAATGAAAATTTCCTTACATTTGTTTTCTGCGTTTTTCTCCAGATATTTCGATTATGGTTCCCTCTACCACAATTCGTTGATTTCTCTAACCTTTTCTAATTTTTCTGCCAATCCGGTTGGCGTACATATGGTTTGTGCTCGTATTTATTCTTGTTTTGAGCGGTTCCTATAACTTTTATTGCTTTTTTCGTACGTAAACTTTAATGCTTTCTTTTGAATTTTTTCTAAATTTGCTTTATGAGTAAGACTATACGGATCTCAACAAATCACTCCGTATTCCATAATTGGAGGGACCATGTGCATGGCATTTCTTTCGCCATTAGTCATTTCTTTAATGTTCTCATTACAAAATCCAATGATTTCCTCGTCTTTCTCGTTATTTGGTTGATACGATTCTCCCATGCTAGTTTTCTTTCTAATTGTATATCGTGCTAAGATACACGATGATTCAAAATAAAGTCGTTGTCCAAATAGTTATCAGCTACAGCGTAATTAGGACGCACGTCAAATGGAATTGGAACCCCTGAAGTAATATCTCAGATATTAAAAAGCTGGTGTACTAAAACTGTCTGTTCCGTGACACGAAAGAACTCTCGAATCCAAGCCACTACACGAGTATCTATTCCTGATATCAAAACCTTCTCCACAACTGGTTTCTGCAAACCTACATAGAATGCTTTGCAAAATTTAATTACAGCCAGATCTACCCTACGCCAGTGCCACCGTCAGTTAGCAGCTGAAAGAGGGAAACAACTTGAGTTTTGCCAGAGAATCGACTTCTAAACCCATATTATCCATAAAAAAAAAGAATTTTCTTTTTCCATTCTCGTCGTGTAAATTCGTATATTAAGTGAGCCATTAATTTACACTTCTGAAGTGAGGGATACCGGCCGCTAATTAGTGACTTTCATTTTATCGCCACTTTTGAATCTTGGTGCAATATGATTATAGCTTAATGAATTAATAAATAATTTCCAATATTTCGGCCCACTCGCATTGTTAATAGAAAAGCTTAACAGGTTTAGAGCCCAACATTCCGTTGGTGCAAATGGCCAGAGGAAGCACGATGTTTTTATTATTATTGTTCTTCGTTCGTTAAATAGTATAAGGTCCGATTAAATTAAGAAGGTGATTGACAGTTCTGTGTGACGTCAGGACGCCTTTCCCGTTTCCATGGCAGCTGCCAACCAGAGAGACAAAACGTGACGTGTCAGGTCGCTCAGTTGCCTCTGCCGAACACGGGGAACATTTGAGCATCGCAAGCGACTTCCCTGCCGCCACGCCGCCCGCGTTTCTGCCTGTGCTGCGCGCGCAATGTGTACTGTGTTGTGATGAGTTGCGTTGAGGTTAGACTTTTGTCGTATTTTTTTACACTTTTACACGTATTTTTTTGAAGTGTTTGTTTTCGTGTCCCGGTAACACGTGCTCAGTGGTTTGCGACCTGGCAACGTCGCTCCCCTCCACTCACAAATGTCAATCACCTTCTTAATTTAATCGGACCTTAGAAGATCCTTAGTTCGGGCGCGAAAATGTTTTCAAGGTTGTGACTTACATTATAAAGAATGGCCTCATCCAGGCCCCCATTTGAATGGCCCCCAAAGTGAGAATTATACCCCTCGGCCAACTAGCCGATTACAAGAGTTCAACATGACTTTGAACATTATAGAATTCAAGTTGAATCTAACTGGATATTTGTGACCAAAGTGTGTACCAGTTTTTAACGTTCTTGAAGGTGAAATGTGCATGTTGACAAGAGAGTTGTTGCAAAAATCGTGTACTACGTTGACTACCTAATATTACTATTTCAACAAGAACGTCCGTAGCTTTGACAACGAAAATGTATTGAATTCTGAGACATACTGCAATAAACAGCGAGTTTGTCCGGAATTTGAACGCGCGTCTCTTTCCACCCAGAGAGATTACCACTAGACCAACGCTTCGGTAATACAAGTATGCTTATATGAGGCAAACATGTCTGGATCTTCACTGTGGGTAAGTGAAATCTAACTGTGGATATTATGTGACGAAACATTGGGCAACTTGTTAACCTGCGTCGGAGTGAAAGCTGGTGAATGCCAAGAATACAGTGGTTTGTGAAAACTGTACACGTCTGTTAGTTAACATTAAAGAAAGATAATTATTTCGGGAGCAAAGTATTGGTATAAACGATGTACTAGGCAAAATGTTGGGCTCGTCCGGGATTCGAACCCGGGACCTCTCGCACCCGAAGCGAGAATCATACCCCTAGACCAACGAGCCGGTGAAGGGGAAGCCATTACTATTATTCACTTTAAGCAGGTAAAATCTACCTGTGATCAACGACGCTCAAACTTTGTGAAAGTGGTTAATAACCTTGCGGAAGAAGGCGGATGCATGCTCATAATACAGTTGTTTTGTGAGCATTGTGTACTACTTTGGCTAGCTAATTTTGAAGTAATATCATGTCTTCTGATGCAAAAACTGGAATTCAGGGACTTACGTTGTAAAACATGGGGCTCGTCCGGGCCAGCGAGCCAGCGAGAAATGCGTTTATGACTCTGTTGTTAACGTTAAGCAGGTAAAATCTATCTTTATTCAATGTTGCCCAATCTTTGCGACCACGGTTAACAATTGTGCAGGTGAAGGCGGATGCCTACTCAAAACACAGTGGTTTTTGACCATTTAGTACTATGTATGCTAGTTAATATTGAAGTAATATCCTATCTTCGGATGCAATAATTTGGAATTCTGGAGGTTACAATGTAAGGCAATGGGACACGCAACAAGATGTTAGGTGACAATATGTGAATTGCAACTCTGCACACGGCAGAAGAAATGTAAAAGTATGCAGGAGATGCAGAGCAGAAAACACATAATTTCTTCCATTATTGAACGATTGTTTCTTGCAGAATGTCCCATTGGAGAAAACATGGCTCTACAATTCACTGAATGAAAGTAACTGCAATTGGCTGTCTGCCAGTTGGTAACCATAATTCTACAGGTTTAGAATATAGACATTTACATTTACAATAAAAACAATTAACTATACAACACAATAAATGAAAATATAACAAGTACTACTACATTAATAGATGGTGTAAGTCATGGGCCGACAAAAGATATCTATGCAAATGCAAACGTTATCATGAATAATAATATTAAATATTTACATAAATTTCTTATAGATAATTTATGCGCAGATCATCCCTCCAACGTAATGTATCTCGTCCACACGTACGTATACATACTATATACACCCAATACCAAAGCTCTTGCATAAACATTAATCCCATTCAAACATACACCTATAACTCGTACATAAACATGTCTACATTTGCACACACACTGTGTACATAGTTCAGAAACAATATAAATGCATACACATGCATACTCACATACACATACACACATGGTTACACAGTCAATACATACATAGTTACACATGCATTGTTTTTAAAATACAGAAGCTCAATGAATGTTTGAGTCAAAACATTCGGGTTACGTCTCCGCGTTCACTGCCACTTCACCACACTTCTCTTTCACCTTCACACCGGGAGAGATGGTTCAGTGCATCAACCTGATGTCACTGCAGTCCCTCTGACCGGGAGGTCCTAGGTTTGAGTCCCGACGGCGGCAGGATTTTCGACATCAACTTGTCAGGTAGGTCGAATTCAGTCGCTGTCTGGCGGAGAATTCTAGCGGCGGGCTGCTCTGATCGGTAGTTTTCCGTGGTTTCTCCGATCAACACTAGGCGAATGCTGAAGCAGTAACAAACGGGCGACGGATGCGCGCGATCTTTCCTTCCTCTTCCTGGCCCTATCCTCTCTTCTTACACACACTAAAATGCACTACACTACCACACATACCGGGAGAGCGGTCGGGAGATTACAGCCTGTCCCGGCTGGGGCGGTGCCTCGCTGGTGGGAGATACCTGGTTGAGGGGAAAACCCCGTTAGTCGACGGAAGGTCGGCGCCAGATCTCGCCATCCAGCGGGGAAAAGATCATTGCCGCCTCCCGAGAAAACACGCGCTACACTTACGGGACTAATGACCTAAGTATCTGACGCGCCCGGAAACGCGAGTCAATCAAACAATCTTTCACCTTCACGTTCTTTGCTTATGACGTGTAACCAATTATTATTATAGCCATTCAATGCAAATCACTACAATACACTACGCATTTTTTACACTACAATATACTACACTTGAATGTCAATCAATGTCACAAATCGCCGTGTATTGCGTGCGGTAACTAAATAACTATAACTATTGGTTACTAAATAATTATTAAAATGCATGGCGCGTAAAACAAGATCTGTTCACCATCCATTTATCAATACCTTAAGTTTATCTCCCGTTTCTCAATACCTCAAGTTCATCCCTCATTTCTCAATACCTCAAGTTCATCCCTCATTTCTCAATACCTACGCAGGCGAAAAGGACGCGCGATCTGCAGTATTTCGTTGCAAGCGAAGCAAACAAGTGACTCCCGTTGCGCGCGCTCGTGGGGAACGCTCGGCGAATGCGATTGTGTTTGGGTCAAGAGCTTCAGTGGCAGAGGTTGTTTTTATAATTGGACGGTGTTATGCATGAACCGGCTATGCGACATCATACAAGTTTTGAGATAATCGTGTTCAAAGGTTTTATTACATTTTCAGCTCTAAAAACTGGAATTTAATTATTTCATTCCTTGAAGCGCCAAACTACACAAACAGGTGGAATATCTGGCTCTTACCTGCATAATGTGAAATTAAAGACAGCAGATTTGAAGATCTAGGTTTATAGTCGGTTTTTGCGAAACAAAATCCCTGATGTGACTGATGGCGTTTACATTTTGCATAAATTATAAGGCTATTTTTACAGATTTGGCGCCAAAAGTTTGCGTACATTTAGAACTTGGTTAAATGTAACTAATGGCGTCCATATATCATTTTTTTCAAAAATGGCTCTTAGCCGGTTGATGCATAACACCGTCCAATTATTTATTTTTATTAATGTTCGATTTTACTTTCTCGCACACTTAATGCAAAAATACAGATGAAATGCGATCATGCTGCAACAAAAACGGTGGATTTTCTACAGAAGATGGGTAACTGTTACCAAAAATGTGAATATTTCTTCTCCATATTTGTAGTAAATAACTTCTTGTAACAAGTTGTGTAGTCAGAATCTACATTTTGCGAAGGATTTATACCAAAATATTGATTTGCGAAAAAACGACTGTTCGTATACCCGTCCATCTTTCTGTCTGTGAACATTTGTGGCTAAACAGCATGCAGCATTTTCTCCATAATTGATAAATCCTGATCAAAGTGATAGTTGTTATGGCCCCTTGAATGTAAAACGGATGTTTTGACTTTATATTAAACCTTCACATTTGCAAAATTTTTCAAAAATGACAACAATTAAAGAAACATTCTTGGGGATGTAGGTGGAATATTGTCAAAAAATTGATTTTCAGCTTTTATTCTCATATTATTCCCTATATTCTTTAGTATATCCTCCCAAAATTTTAGACCAATAAGATCGCGGTAAGACCTTTAAAATTTAAATATCATTTCGGGAGGCGGCCACGTTAAAAGGCGTTGTCATGGAGCTGTTTGATAGGCATTCGGAAATTTCAGGTTTTAGAAGGCTGTGGTTATTTCCCGCGTTGCAAATGTGTGTTTACATGCTGTTTTGAAGCGCGCTTTTTTTTGTGAACCCAGTTTTACTTGTAGACAGATATGTCTTTTGAAATAGTTAATGTGTTACGAAGTCATTAGAGTGATATCATAGTTAGAGCGACTAGATAGCATAAGAAAGTGAAGAAAACCAAATTATTTAACATTTCTTCCCAAAGATTAAACAGAACAGAAATTGCAGTTAATAATTTTATAGAATGTGAACTGGAAACATGATCCGAAAACTCCCCTAAGAGAATCAAGACTATAAGTGACTGGAGGTTAATGTAATGAGAATGGAAACTAGAATGTTACTAATGCTTTTAGAATAATATACTTGTAAATGCTTTCTTGAGTAGTTAATACATTATGCTGCTGTGTAAATTGTGGGAAACAAATGCTACGTTTGTTGATAACGGTAAAAAAATAGGCTTAGTTTGTACTTTGCATATCGTTTGTGAAGGTTCCAAAACTGCTCTTCAATGTTTGCAAGCAATTTCCCGTAACCTTGATTTTTTGTGATCAACGTACCTTTTTCTCAAAATCTATTCGGCGTACAATATTCAAATTTTGACCGTATTTGTAGATAACCAAGACAAGAATTTGTGTGTAAGGATTTTTTCAAATATTGTTTAGATTCTTCATAATGATTTATTGAAGTCAAATTTTTTGCAACTAATAATATGACTCGAATTCAATAATTAATATTTAAAAAACTATAACTAATTCCAAAGTTTCCTTACTCTTATTTGTTTACTTGTATTTAAGGAGAAGTTCTGCAAAATTTCAAATTTTTAATGTGATTGGTTTTTGAGAAAAGTGTACCTTTGTAAAGTTAAATATTAAAAATTTCAAATGTTTATATTGTGAACAATTTTTTTCTCCAAACATTAATGATAAATATTTTCTCTCATATATATATATTTCTTAAGATTACGAAATTTTATTGTTGTACATCAAATTCTGACTGCATAAAAAAATTATAACATTACGTTGTGTAAATCCACCTACATCCCCCCTTAAATACAAGTGGAATGAGAATCGCAGGAGATTAATAGACTCACTGATGAGGAAAGCTAGATAGTGATCACAAGTGCTACTAAAAGCTTCTTACCCCTCGTACTATTGTGCACTCCGACCCTTTCGTTGTTCTTTTGCATTTTTTATAGCAGTGGTGTCAAGGTCTTCTACTAGTGGCAGTGGCACGCGTCGTGGCACCGTGGCATGCCACGAGCTTTTCTGCGCAACTAACGTCGGGAAAGGAAACTATTAGTAACCCCGCCGTTTTAGAATGGGGATGGTGTTGTCTCCAGTGGCGGGATAATGAACTGCGTGGAGGGGCGATTTCGTCGTGGCACTCATGCCACGGACTCCCGCTCGTGGCATCGACCTTGACAACATTGGATAATAGCGAGGCTGCCAGTTTCTGGCACTCGTGAGATTATTGTCTGTGACCTTTATGAGCGACGCCATTGCCCGATCGCAGCCCGCGTGCGTGGCGATAGAAGCAGCGGCCGATGCGCCACTTCATTGATTCGTGTTTCCGGGTGCGTCAACTATTTAGGTCATTGGTTCCGTAAGTGTAGTGCGTGTTTTTTCTCGGGAGGTGGCGATGGTCTTTTCCCCGTTGGATGGCGACATCTGGCGCCGACCTACCGTCGACTAGCGGGGTTTTCTCCGCAACCAGGTATCTCTACCAGCGGGGCACCGCCCCAGCCGGAACAGCCTGTAAGCTCCCGACCGGTCTCCCAGCATGTGTGGTAATGTAGTGCGTGTTGATGTAAGTGTGTGTGTAAGAGGAGAGTGTAGGACAACGAAGAGGAAGGAAAGATCGCGCGCGGTCCTTGGCCCGTTTGTTAGGGTACTGCTCCGGCATTCGCCTGGTGCTGATTGGAGAAACCGCGTAAAACTACCGATGAGAGCAGCCGACCGCTAGAATTCTTCTCCAGGCAGCGACTGAATTCGACCTAACCCGACGCGTCGCGGGGCGTCGACGAGCGGCGCGCCGAGCAGCCGGTTACTCAACGGCGCTCCGGGCGACCGCAGCCAGGCCGCCGGACGAGGAAACCGCGGCGAACTCGCAACGGCGTGACGCCAACTGGGCACGCAAATACTTTAATTCATACTGGCCTGAGCCCGTGTCGTATCTGGATCGTTTCCGCTCCCGTCGCTCGTGCCACGACAAAATCGTCTCTCCTCGCAGTTCATAACTCCGCCATCAGAGACAACGCCGTAACTATTGTAAAATGGCGGGGTTACTAATAGTTTTTTTCTTTCCCGACGCTAGTTGCGCAGATAAGCTCGTCGCATGCCACGAAGCGTGCCACTGCCACCAGTAGAAGACCTTGACACCATTGATTTAAATTATACTGACCTTAGCCCGTAACTGCCTGGCCTGAATCGTATCTGGATCGTTTCCGCTACCGTCGCACGTGCCACAACAAAAGCGCCTCTCGACACAGTTCATTACCTCGCCACCAGAGACGCCATCCCTATTGTAAAACTGCGGGGTTACTAATAGTTTCCTTTCTCGACGCTAGTTGCGCAGACACGCTCGTGACTCTCTACAGTGCCACGAAGCGTGCCACTGCCACCAGTGGAAGACCTTGACAACACTGGTTTAATTCATACTGGCCTGGGCCCGCATCTGACTGGCCTGAATTGTATCTGGATCGTTTCCGCTACCGCCGTCTTGGTGCGTTGAAACGCCTTACTGCTGGTGCGCCAGCAGATGGGCGACGGAGATGCAGCCAGAGTCCGGCGACTGAGCGGCTGGCGAACGTGCGCATAGCGCTAAGGCTAAATGGTCGACCTCTGGCTTTCGACGCCGAAGGTTGTGTTCACAAGTGGCCTGTGAGCCTGGTTCTTTCTGATAGGTCATGGGCTGCAATTAATTGATCACGCTGTTGTATGGTTTGGCGTTTTTTCTGTCTCACGTTGTATATATAGCAATTATTACGAAATAAATTAAAAAATATTTGTGTTTTTTATTCCTCAATTTTTTTTATAATATGGGGTTATAGAGATAAGGCGGGTTTCAGTTTCAATTGATTAGTGAATTTGGGCGCCTGAACTGCTAAAGTCACACACTAACATACACACTAATTAGCCTCATAAGTGTAGTGCATGTTTTTATTGGGAGGTGGATGTGATCTTCCCCTGCTGGATGGCGAGATCCGGTGCCGACCTACCGTCTGCTAGCTGGATTTTCCTAAACCAGGTATCTCCAGCGGGGCACCGCCCCAGCCGGGACAAGCTCTAAGCCCCCCACCGGTCTCCCGGCACGTGTGCTAGTGTGTGTGTGTGAATAGAACAAGGAATGGGAAGGAAAGATCACGCGCGGTCCTTGGTCCGTTCGTCACGGCACTACTCCGGCATTTGCTTGGTATTCTTCGGAGAAACCACGGAAAACTACCAATCAGAGCCGCTAGAATTCTCCTACTGACAGCGACACAACGCGACCTAGCTATCAGTCTGGAGTCTAGATCCTGCCCCGGTCAGAACTCGAACCCAGCGCCTCCTGGTCAGAGGTACTGCAGTGACATCAGATGATCCCCTGAGCCTGATAGGTCGTGCATGGCAGTGAAAAAATCAGGAGCCATCGAACCAAAATTACGTCTTAGGCCGTTTGCTAAAATGCTGAAGTGATAAATCATTTTATGAACATTATTTCATTACAATTTCCGAATCTCTGAAAAGACCATCTCTTAAATCTGCACAGACACTGCATGATCTCTTCATGTGTGTTCATGACTTATAGTGACTAACCTTCATTATTTAATAATCTGTTCATCAATCATGAAGTCTTCATTGGCCCTGGTCTCAGAAATGCTACAGTGCTTTCTATCATTTTTCTTAGTTTTCTAGGTTAACAAACGAAATAATTTATTAGAACCGGTGTGAGAATTGTGTGAGATGTTAAAATTGAAATACATAATAATTCAACAGTGCTCATTTATCGATACTTTTAGAATAGAATACCGAGGCATGCCATATTCACAGTACTTAACGTAGAGCGGATGTGGTTTGACCTCTACCATTCAGACATCCCTACGCTAAAAGAAGTTTCCGTGAAGGTTTTTGGTACGCACGAGTTTTCGTAATCGTTGGCAGTGATAACGATGCAAATAGAAAGAAGAAGGTTTGCTTCAC
Organism: Acheta domesticus; assembly: GCA_031308135.1. Classification (NCBI taxonomy): domain Eukaryota; kingdom Metazoa; phylum Arthropoda; class Insecta; order Orthoptera; family Gryllidae; genus Acheta; species Acheta domesticus. The sequence continues at coordinate 17,951,975 of JAHLJT010000631.1, read as the reverse complement.
GAGTAGGGCAATCCAACCACAGTTGTCGCAAGTTCCTGCCCTCAAAAGCGCAACCTAATGTGGTGACAGCGGTGTGTCTCCAACCCACTTCCTCTCCAGATGAATGTACTTTTGTACCAAATCAGTTTTTCTCTTTTGAGCGCCGGAGGCGGGGCAGTGGGAGGAAGGGTTCGCCGCGGTGCACCTTCGCATCACGCGGTTGGGAAATTCTGAGCGGGACGGGCGTCGGCGCCTGCGGCGGGGGCCGCGACGGCAGCGCCGAAGGCGCCACCGACTCTTCCGAAACACCTCGAAAAGCGCGATTGGATTGGTATGGAACTGAAGTGGTCTAAAAATGGCTATGAATGAATATGGCATGCATAGAATACCCTCGCATGAATATGGCATGCCTGGGTATTCTATTCTAAAAGTATCGATAAATGAGCACTGTTGAATTATTATGTATTTCAATTTTAACATCTCAAACAAATATCGGTTCTAATACAGTATTTCGTTTGTTAACCTAAGAAAACGAAGAAAAATGACAGAAAGCACTGTAGCATTTCTGAGACCTGGACCAATGAAGACTTTATAATTGAGGAGCAGACATATTAAATAATGAAGAGTAGACACTATAAGTCATGAACACACATGAAGAGATCACGCAGTTTCTATGCAGATTTAAGAGATGGTTATTTCAGAGATTCGGAAATTTTAATGAAATAATGTTCATAAAATGATTTTTTGGCAAAAATCCAGGTTATGGTAAATTTAATCTGAACAGGTGAGCATCTATACATTCTAAAGTGGTCTGTCTTATTCTCGTTGTGGGTGCCCCATAGTAAAAGTAACACTTTAGTATTGGCAGATGGTTTTAATGTAAGTCAATTCTTAAGTGGTCAAAAGTCACGTTGTGAATTGTACCGTTGACCACTTTAGTTCCAGGCTAGCCAATTGGCGTCATTGGCGCAAAACCATCACGTATTACCTTTTCACTTTGAAAGGAACAATGCCCAAAAGTGAATTTAAACTCGTCAGAATGCTCAGTAACAGTCATGGGGTATCTTGGTTTACATCTAGATAGCCACTTAACCTGGAAACCCCACATCATAAACAAGAGGAAAGAATCACAAATAAATGTAAGCAAATTATCATGGCTACATCTTCAAAAATTTAAGTTCTCCTTATACAACAAAATATTACTGTACAAAGCCTTAATCAACACAACACGGACTTGGGGCTTACATGTATGGGGTACAATCCTGGAGATCCTGAGAAAATTCGATACAAAAACATTGAGATATTAATGCAACGCGCCGTGGTTCGTAACCAAAAACAATTTGAACAAATATTCGAACATCTCAACTATGGCATAAATTATCACCGAGCAAAGTAAGAGGCACCAGAAGAGGCTGAGCTACCACACGAATCAACAATCAGTGAACATGTTGGACAACTATGAACATATGTGTAGACTAAAGCGTAAGCATAGTCTAGATTTACCCCTACGTTCTCTTAACTGTTACATATACCTTGTTTATCATTTACTATTTTTTCCAAGTGGACAGCTTGTAAATTAGCAGGATAGAAAAAATGTACGCAAAAAATATAGTTTATCAAGTTCGAAACATACCACAGATGCCGTGGATTTCTATTGTGTTAGAAATACTACAAACTGAAAAAATAATTCGTTTGCCGATGCAATTAGTTTTGCGACAAGTTTTTTCTATAACTTGGGAGCGAACATTTTTACTTTTCAAAAGTTGGTAACCTTGATTTGTTGATACTTTTATTCATCATTCAACTTTGTATAGAAAAAGGATGGGGAAGATCATCTGGACCACAAGAAATTGTGCAAAAATTTATATTTCCCTCATACGTACTGTTTTTACTTTGACGAAAATAATTCAAATCCAAACAAACGTCGGAAGGAAAATGTAAAAAAAACTCTTAATTTCAGGAGAAACATTTTAACTCGAATGATGGATATACATGCATCATTCGCCTTAAAATGCATCCGTTCGTTTCTAACAGTTATATAATATATCTTCCAATTCAGTTTTCGTATCAAGAATGAAACATTTCACAGATCTTGGTTGGACATCTGGCAATTTTTTTCTGACACATCCTGAACATTTTGAGATAATTCTCAAAGAAACGTGTTTCGAAGAGGCACCTAAAACACGTTTTGGGGGGTGTTAAGGCATCTTGCGATAAATGCGATTAATAGCTTGTCAGTAGCTGTGCATTACAACGTGTAACGTTTCTATCCTTACTTGAGATGTATTTCAAAATCTTTTATCTGCAACTTAGCGTATATGTTTTGGAATCACATGAGATATTTGAAAAGTTTATAACGAGTAGTGATCGTCCAGAAATCGGAATTTGACTGTAATTCATTAAATTTTTAATTTATAACGTTATTGATGTTCTGTTGACAAAGGGATACAATATATATAATTATGTATGTATTATGTATAATTATATAATATGTATTTAAATTCTTCGAATTTTATTCTATTACATCTGCGAGCGTGAACAAATACGTCATTAGCATGTGTGGTTTGTCTTAACTCTCTGCAATACTATGAAATTTGATAACCTTTGAAAGCTTACCTATTAAAACGATGGATCACTGAACTTCTCGCCCTTCCGCATGGCTGCGAAATACAACGGAAACTTGTCTCATAATCTCAACCACTAACAGAGCGAAGTCCTTCGGAAGTCAGATATCTGTCTCCAGAACCCTTTATTTATGTGTAATATATTACGTAAAAAAATAACACCAACACAAAATTTTGTGAAATCTAATATAGTTCACTTGCGAAAATATTATTACTATTATTAATAATATGCTTTTCACTCACACAATTATCAATATGGAGTGAAGTATGTTTCTATGAAACGCTGAGCTGGGAATAAAAGCCTATAAATGTCTAATTTTGTAGATCTGGTTTCAAGACCCTAAAACGCATAATTTCGTCGTTACGTGCAATGTACGTTAGGAGTGTCACATCGTGTTGCGGGTTGCACCTGCAGGCTGTATTATTTTATTTAAGTTAATATATTACAACGCACATTATATATACATTTTAGCTTTCTGCCATCCTTTTACATGTAAACTTTAAATGATAAAAATATCACATTCCTTCGCGCGCGCAAAATGCTTAAAAAGGGGTACAAATGTTCTCTTCAAGTATTAAGTGAAATAGTAATAATAATGAATAATGAAGTATTCTACTAACCGTGCTGCTCAGTTTGTTGGCACGGCATTAATCTTCTGCACAACTGTCATCTTCACTATTCATTAATGTTATATTTGTCATAATATGTTCAATAATTGTTGTATTTTAACCTACACATTCTGTTCGATGAATTTTTCTTTGCTTTCTTGGAAATCACTAAAACGCAATGGACGGTATCGTCGTAGCATAATTTGAATGGTGAAGCGGCAAAACTGGCCTCTGATAGCTTGTTAGTGATTGGTTGCATGTTAGCGATTGATTGTATGTTAGTAATTGATTGATTGCTTGTAGTTATTGATTGATTTTGAGCGCATCAACGCCTAAGGTCATTAATTCTGTAAGTATAGTACATGCAGTTTTACTCGGGAGGTGGCGGTGATCTTTTCCCTCCTGGATGGCGAGATCCAACACCGGCTGGCGGAGTTTTCCCCAACCACGAATATTGTATCAGCGGGACACCTCCCGAGCCGGGACAAGCTCTAAACTCTCGACCTGTCTCCCGGCAAGGTAGTATCTGTGAGTAAGGCGTGAGGATAAAACAAGGAAGAGGAAGGAAAGATCGCGCGCCGTCCATGGCCCGTTTGCTCTAACATTCGCCTGGTGTTGATCGGAAAAAACACGGAAAAATGCTGATCAGGGCGGCCGGCTGCTAGGATTCTCCTCCAGAATAAGACAAGAGGCAGCTGAATTCGACCTAGCTGATAATTTAGTCGAAAATCCTGCCATCTTCGGGACTCGAAACTAGGACGTTCCGGTCATATGTACTCCAGTAACATTGTTGTCCTGAGCCACCGCATCTGCCTATATTCCAATCAATAATAAAATCTTACATTTCTATCTTGTGCATCAACTGACGTCACTGCAGCTCCTCTGATCGGGAGGTCCTAGGTTCGAGTCGGCGACGGCGGCAGGATTTTCGATATTAGCTTTTCAGCTAGGTCGACTCCAGCCGCTTTTTAGAGGAGAATTCTAGCGGCCGGCTGCTCTGATCGGTAGTTTTCCGTGGTTTCTCCGATCAACAGCAGACGAATGCCGGAGCAGTACCCTAAACAAACGGGCCACGGACAGCGCGCGATCTTTCCTTCCTCTTTCTTGTCTTATCCTTACCCCTTACACACACACTTATACTAACATACACTACAAAAACCACACATTCCTGGAGACCGGTTCGGGAGCTGAGAGCTTGGCAGGGACGGTTCACCGCTGGTGGGAGAAACCTGGTTGAGGGAAAACCTCGCTAGTCGACGGTAGGTCGGCGCCGAATCTCGCCACCCAACGGGGAAAGAACATTGCCACCTTACGATTGAAAAATTCGCACTACACTTACGGGAATAATGACCTCTGTAGTTGACGCACCCTGAATCACGAACAATCAATCAATCAATGAATCTATCTTGTACAAGAAAATGACGAGTATTTTATTAACAACACTATCATAATATGATAGTAAGTAGATAAGATTATCGTCTACCCATGTTAATCATTCTGTTGGTTGAAATTCTTTTGCGCGGCGGGCGCCGTCGTTGGGGGCCCACTGTGCGCGCGGCGGGAGCTCCGGCGTCGGGGTGTCTGCCGCCGCGGCGCGGAGGGCGCCCGGAGCCCCCGGAAAGCGAGCGGAAGGAAGCGGTCGGCGGCGCGGCGGGTCAAGCCGAGCACTTGCGTCGCGTCGCGTCGCGTCGCGTCGCGGACCGCCCCCCGTGACCGCACGCGCGCTCGCTCGCCGCGCCGGCTGGCTGGCTTGCTGGCTGGCTCGCGCGGCGGTGGCTGCGGCCGCTCAGCTGACGCACGCGCCGGGCCGCGCCCGTTCACCAGTTTATCTTAGTGGCTGGTCTCGGCGCCGTTACGCGACGATGGGGACGCCGACCTTGAGGATTTCCCCGGTGCGATTTGCTCGCGAGCGCGTGGAAAGGCGCCGGTGAGGAAATGGGCTGCTCACGTTTCCGCAGTCCGAATCTTTCAAACAATGACAACAACAATAACAACCAATATGTTAAAAGTATTAGAAATTACCGCATTGAGCAGTGATATAATTTAACTGGCGTGTTTTGTAATAGTATATAAGCGAAGTTAAACATCTACCTTGTAATTTCAGATGGTGTGTCTTTGTCATGTTTAAAACTGTAATTCCTACGTCAGTTTGTACAGATTAACAACGAAAGGCTATGGAGTTCTTAGATTTAATATTACAGCGTTAAAACTAAATATAGGAAATAGTTTTTTAAGTTAATAAATGTAATTAAAAATATTAAATAATTCGAATGTTTTGACGTGTTTTTAGTCCCATTATTAATTTTATTTTTAAACGTGATTAAATTGTGGCTTTATTAACACTTTTCCAATGTTAAAATATGTATTCATTTCAAACTTAAAGTGACATTTTAATCTCTTGGGATTAAACTAACCACAGAGCGTGATTAAAAGTAATCCTGCGGAATTAATGTAACCACAACCACCAGCCCCATTATCATTATAACCTGAGAAAGAAAGAGAGTTTTAATGTACCGTGTGTCTAAAGAGAATTCATATAAGAAGGTCTAAGAGAATAAGTTAGAAACTAACTTTCAACAATAAATACTTATCGTATGAAGATTCTTTATCAAATTTATGAAATTCAAGCTTTGTAAAAGTCTTAGAATTTTTTGGCTTGTAGCCTTCTCCATGTCTCTTCAAATATCCAATCAATTTACAGAATCTGAAAATATCAATATCAATTACAACGTTAAAGATGTATCGTCGACAATTTTTCCTACAGAAATTAGAGGTATAAACATTTTTCTTTGCCATGTAACGTCAACATAGAAAATAGCTCCAAAATGATGACTTGAATATTATTTTATTCTTTGTTAAAACACGCAAGTACAATTTCTTGTGAAACTATTCTTACTTTCCTATCATTTCTCCACTATTGCAGAAACATTCGTACTCTTTTTCGTAAATATGTCTCGATCATCAGAAATTTGTAGATCTTCATCTTTAACCTAAATAATATATACTAATCCCATTCCGAAATTTCTTCATTCTTCCAAGCAGAATGCAAACCAGCTGAAATCACAGCTACCTAAAGGCGGCCCCCAGAAGAACGCCCGCTGTCTAGCTCGTGTACTACATCGTCCTTCGGCGCATGGGCGGGCACGCGAAGATTCTTTTTCTACTCCCATTGTATAATTCTGTCGTTTGGTTGCTGCAACCCGTTACTTAATGATACTCATTACAAAACAGATCTAATTATGGTACATGTTCTAAACCTATCACAGCGAAGTTTACAAACTAGGTATTGACAATTAATCATTGAGAATTGTTCTAGTAAACGTTTCGTTCGATTGTGTACATTAAAATTGCATTTAATAGTATATTATGCTTGTCCATCTTTTCTTATAAGTAATTAATATTCTTTAAAATAAATTGGATCGTAATTTCCCTTTGATACTATTTGACTAGCGTACGTATTTGACAGTAATATACGTGACCTATTTGATAGATCCTTTGACCTGTCAAAAAAAAACCGTAGCCACCTGCGGTAGGGCAGGGACTAACATCCTGTAGGGTAGGGACCAACATGCAAGAAATAAAGATATATTCTGCATGTCAACTGCCACGACACGATTCAACGTAAGTGTTTAACTTATAAAAGTGACCATCAATTGTAGAAAAAACAACTTACAAAACTCGATGTAATGAGTATTAATACAACTGTGAGAAGTTTACAATACTCATTCGTATCGTAATATCACACTCGTGTATTAATACACATGATTACATCATAGTTTCATAATATTAGAAATAAAGATATATATGTGACACAGGGTTTACTTTAGCTGTATTCGCACCGGAGAATTATCTCCTTCGCGCCGCTGCGATCGGGACACAACCTCTCTCCCTCGTGAATGAAGCTCTTTTTAAACTCTTTGTTATACGTATACATAAGTATTATTTTGTGCAAAAAGTAATTTGTAACATCTCTGATACATTCACGGTTCTACCAGATTCCTTGCAGATTTTAGTTATCCAGGAAGTCATTGTGCCAATTCCTGGTCTACTCTGAACTTTGGTTTTGGGAAGTTGGTTTACTTATTTTTAAGTTGATTTCGATTTCGTAATTTGATTTCGATTTTTAAGTTGAACTTTAGTCTTGGTTGGATATACGGTTGAGTGTTTGGAAGTGTGGTTTCCCGTGCCTTTGAGCTGTCTCAGTATCTGCCGACATTTCCCAATATTGTGCGCGATGGAACAGCACTGATACATTCACGGCTGTACCAGATTCCTTGCAGATTTTAATTATCCAGGACGTCATTGTACCAACTTCTAGTCCACTTTGGAATGTTTTTTTTCTTTCTAAATTGAACTTTAGTCTTGGTTGGATATACGGTTGAGTGTTTGGAAGTGTGGTTTCCCGTGCCTTTGAGCTGTCTCAGTATCTGCCGACATTTCCCAATATTGTGCGCGATGGAACAGCACTGATACATTCACGGCTGTACCAGATTCCTTGCAGATTTTAATTATCCAGGACGTCATTGTACCAACTTCTAGTCCACTTTGGAATGTTTTTTTTCTTTCTAAATTGAACTTTAGTCTTGGTTGGATGTGCGGTTGAGTGTTTGGAAGTGTGGTTTCCCGTGCCTTTGAGCTGTCTCAGTATCTGCCGACATTTCCCAATATTGTGCGCGATGGAACAGCACTGATACATTCACGGCTGTACCAGATTCCTTGCAGATTTTAATTATCCAGGACGTCATTGTACCAACTTCTAGTCCACTTTGGAATGTTTTTTTTCTTTCTAAATTGAACTTTAGTCTTGGTTGGATGTGCGGTTGAGTGTTTGGAAGTGTGGTTTCCCGTGCCTTTGAGCTGTCTCAGTATCTGCCGACATTTCCCAATATTGTGCGCGATGGAACAGCACTGATACATTCACGGCTGTACCAGATTCCTTGCAGATTTTAATTATCCAGGACGTCATTGTACCAACTTCTAGTCCACTTTGGAATGTTTTTTTTCTTTCTAAATTGAACTTTAGTCTTGGTTGGATGTGCGGTTGAGTGTTTGGAAGTGTGGTTTCCCGTGCCTTTGAGCTGTCTCAGTATCTGCCGACATTTCCCAATATTGTGCGCGATGGAACAGCACTGATACATTCACGGCTGTACCAGATTCCTTGCAGATTTTAATTATCCAGGACGTCATTGTACCAACTTCTAGTCCACTTTGGAATGTTTTTTTTCTTTCTAAATTGAACTTTAGTCTTGGTTGGATGTGCGGTTGAGTGTTTGGAAGTGTGGTTTCCCGTGCCTTTGAGCTGTCTCAGTATCTGCCGACATTTCCCAATATTGTGCGCGATGGAACAGCACTGATACATTCACGGCTGTACCAGATTCCTTGCAGATTTTAATTATCCAGGACGTCATTGTACCAACTTCTAGTCCACTTTGGAATGTTTTTTTTCTTTCTAAATTGAACTTTAGTCTTGGTTGGATGTGCGGTTGAGTGTTTGGAAGTGTGGTTTCCCGTGCCTTTGAACTGTCTCAGTATCTGCCGACATTTCCCAATATTGTGCGCGATGGAACAGCACTGATACATTCACGGCTGTACCAGATTCCTTGCAGATTTTAATTATCCAGGACGTCATTGTACCAACTTCTAGTCCACTTTGGAATGTTTTTTTTCTTTCTAAATTGAACTTTAGTCTTGGTTGGATGTGCGGTTGAGTGTTTGGAAGTGTGGTTTCCCGTGCCTTTGAGCTGTCTCAGTATCTGCCGACATTTCCCAATATTGTGCGCGATGGAACAGCACTGATACATTCACGGCTGTACCAGATTCCTTGCAGATTTTAATTATCCAGGACGTCATTGTACCAACTTCTAGTCTACTTTGGAATGTTTTTTTTCTTTCTAAATTGAACTTTAGTCTTGGTTGGATGTGCGGTTGAGTGTTTGGAAGTGTGGTTTCCCGTGCCTTTGAGCTGTCTCAGTATCTGCCGACATTTCCCAATATTGTGCGCGATGGAACAGCACTGATACATTCACGGCTGTACCAGATTCCTTGCAGATTTTAATTATCCAGGACGTCATTGTACCAACTTCTAGTCCACTTTGGAATGTTTTTTTTTCTTTCTAAATTGAACTTTAGTCTTGGTTGGATGTGCGGTTGAGTGTTTGGAAGTGTGGTTTCCCGTGCCTTTGAGCTGTCTCAGTATCTGCCGACATTTCCCAATATTGTGCGCGATGGAACAGCACTGATACATTCACGGCTGTACCAGATTCCTTGCAGATTTTAATTATCCAGGACGTCATTGTACCAACTTCTAGTCCACTTTGGAATGTTTTTTTTCTTTCTAAATTGAACTTTAGTCTTGGTTGGATATACGGTTGAGTGTTTGGAAGTGTGGTTTCCCGTGCCTTTGAACTGTCTCAGTATCTGCCGACATTTCCCAATATTGTGCGCGATGGAACAGCACTGATACATTCACGGCTGTACCAGATTCCTTGCAGATTTTAATTATCCAGGACGTCATTGTACCAACTTCTAGTCTACTTTGGAATGTTTTTTTTCTTTCTAAATTGAACTTTAGTCTTGGTTGGATGTGCGGTTGAGTGTTTGGAAGTGTGGTTTCCCGTGCCTTTGAACTGTCTCAGTATCTGCCGACATTTCCCAATATTGTGCGCGATGGAACAGCACTGATACATTCACGGCTGTACCAGATTCCTTGCAGATTTTAATTATCCAGGACGTCATTGTACCAACTTCTAGTCTACTTTGGAATGTTTTTTTTCTTTCTAAATTGAACTTTAGTCTTGGTTGGATGTGCGGTTGAGTGTTTGGAAGTGTGGTTTCCCGTGCCTTTGAACTGCCCCAGGATTTGCCGGTCTCGACGGTAAATGAACTCCGCGAAATAATGCAGAATTTCCAGGACCGAGGTGATCGTGCTGGACTTCCGTTGTGCTTTCATAGCGAGGGAAGTTATCAAATATTATGTGCTTTCCCGAGAATATTGTTTAGGTTTTCTGAGGTTATTTTGCTCTTTCTTTTGGAATTAAATCATGGAAATCAATGAAACAATTAAATTCCTTTATTATGTGTTATATTTAAATTTTATCTCTTAAGGCTGTGGTTTTATAGTTACGAATGATACCAGTTTGCTGTGTAATCAACGAAGGTCTCGGCTGACACCTTACGGCGCAATTCAGGTTCGCGTTGTATTTAGATATTAGTCAAAGTGAATCACTTAAAAATTTGCCGTCATCATCTATTATTATCTGCTATTATAATTTTAAACGTAACTATTATATTTTATTTTTGTATCTGTAGACTGATGATGACGGCAAGGCCGTCGAATGTCGGCTCTCTCTTAATAAATACGTTGACGAAGAAGACATCTTTTATTTACTCCAAATCATGATTCTTTTGTCATTAGTATTGAAATGTACCAACAATGTCTCGTCATAGACTATTACGAGATCGTTGATATGATTCACCTTAGGACGGTTATAATCGTGACCCGTTCCGAATTTATAGTAAAATTTTGGGCGACAGGAACAGGTTACGTTAATTAAAACCAATGCTTCCACAGCTAATTTTAACAAATGGATAAATGTCCGGCTAGCTGGGTCAATGGGTCCCGTTATAGATAATAGCTATCGTCTAGATAGCCGATTACTTGATCTGCCAACTGTACAGTATGGCGAGGAATCTGAAAGTAAAGAATTATATATCTCTAACTACTTAACAATTGTGATTGACCAAATGAAAATCTTTTCATTTCCAAAAGAAAAATTCAACAATTAATTAACAATTTTGACAATTGTTCTAGGTCATGACCTTTTTAAATAAAACTTTTGTACTGCAGTACTTATCTAACGTCTTGATCGACGACTGTCCGCAGTATCTTCCCACTTGAATGCAGATGATCCCAAGTCCTGCTTCTTTCTTCTGATCTTGCGACTCTGTCGACGAATCCAGTCCTCCCTGCCTAGAATATCTATTGGTTCTTACGTGATATTTAGTGTTCCATGTCCTCCCCAACTAGTGGTAAAACATTAAAGTCCAACACCGCAATATAAACGAAACTTTCCAAGTCCTACGCGAATTCACTTCTGCACATTAACTTTCAGAGTCCGAAAAACTATTGAGTCTCATTCAAAACTTACAAGTCCTACTCCTCTTATATTAATCTCGCGAGCGATCTGTACTACTCGACGACCTCTATCAGAATGTCCTGTTCTCCACCGTTTTTTCGGCCTCAACGCTTCGGTATCCGTCCTTCGTTCCTCTTTTTTAAAACAAAACGACAAAATTCGACTGTCTATTCTCCCTTAGCCAATCCATTCATCTCTTATCAAACCAAGTAGCCACGCCTTGGACAGTCATTCCTTATCAGACCAATCCCACGTTATTTTATCTGTCTATCTAGCCAGCGCCCCCATCTATTCAACGCCTGAATGCAGTTTATTGACCTTGCCAACCACTACGCCGGCCTTGCTAAGGCTATATATCGCCATTTGCATACCCTTTTATCCAACCCATTTACAGCCAATGTTATTGACAAAATACTGTATATTTTGGTATATCACAGTATTCATTGTTCCATTGCACCATTCCGTCATCTTTATAAGTGGGTGCACAACAGAAGGCCATGTACGGGGCAGTGATGGTAAGTAGTCATGCTGAGCACTGAGAATGGACAGTGAGTACGGCCAATGAGAAGGGATAGTGCGGGGGGGGGGCGAGAGGACAGGCAATAAGAACAGGTAATGAGGATAGCGCGATGGGGGCGAGAGGACAGGCAATAAGAACACATAATGAGGATAGCGCGATGGGGGCGAGAGGACAGGCAATAAGAACAGGTAATGAGGAGTGGCAATGACGGCGCGCAATGAAGACGAGAAGTCAGAACAAGCGGTACTGTCATGCAAAAGTTCTTATGTGAACGTCTTTATATGGTTTTCACTTACGTGTTCGCTGTAGACTAAATTCATCATTATTATATCCAAAATAATAAAACTTCCTGCAGTAAATAAAATGTCTCTTTATTATTACAAATGCAATATAAGGCACTGCCGGTGACACTGAAATACCATTAATCATAAAGGCACACTGTTAAAAAATATGTTAAAATGATGCAGACGGTCGGATAGACAAAACGCGTGTTTCACTCTGATAAAAGATTACTATATGATTTATTATTATAAAATTTCATTACTGCGTTCGAAAATAATCAACATATTTGCAGACAATGATCTCACTTAGCCATTTGAGATTTTAATAACTATTCTACGTCCTCACCGCTTTTCTTTCATCTTCGAAAAGTACTTCGTTTTTATGTAGTTAATATCCAACTTCATGCAGTAATGAATCCATTAGAGTGCGATTACTATAACTGTGAATCGTGTAGCACCCGCGTGAATGCGTTATGCAGACTACTCCATCAAAGTATATAAATGCATTTATGCAATTTTGAACTGAACTTAAGTCAGGAGAAGTAAATGTTCATATTAATAGTTATTTGGAATAGTCTCATTTCTTTTAATTTGAAGTGCAGAAAATCTGTATTGTATGGGAAAAACGAAAGATATCAGACGTTTCCTATTCTATTTTCCTCGCCTTTGAGTTTTCCTCTTATTCCAATGACTTCTACTGATGACTAATGCCCTTTATTAACGTTCGCGAACTGCGATGATCAACGTTCACCAATCAACCTTTAATCTAAAAATCGCCGACTCTTTACTATACGTCATTCGCGGTTACATTTCTTTCTTCCTCAAGTTTCATTATTGTTCTGTTACAGAGAAAAATTGAGGAGCTGATTTTCAACGTGACTAATTTCAACGTATGTTTGTTTTCTAGTTCTCGTGACAATATATTATTAAGACTCTTCCTCACCACGCTGTAATATACATTCCTTCTTAGTATTTTAGTATTAACTTAGTCTAAAAACAGTAAAAAATTGTATGTGACGTATGGGGAAGTAGATCATTTGCGCACTCTTCCTTGAGTTCCAGAATCCGTTCCCAACATTTTAAATATACGGTTTTTCTTCATTGCTCACAAAATAGTAACTCACCCTCAAGTCTACAACCACTACAAGCAAAAGGAGAGATCAAAAATATGTCCACAGTAAAGCTACATTTATGTCCAGAAGCAAATCAAGAGACCATCTCAGCATTTGCTCAAGGGACAAGGGAAACTGGCCGAAAACCTGATCGAGATGGGGGGGTCATTGACTCGGAAGCGGAAGTACTTTACCTGTTACAAGCATATCAAGTACTTTTTTAAAATTATACAATACAAATATAAACTTACTAATTGTACTTTGTTAAAATAATAATTATTTTTCATTTGATGATCAGTTTAGTCTCAAATTGTCTAGAAACAGCAGAAAATAATTTACTTTTAACTTAAATTTGTGTATCGATTTTAATTGTTTAATGTCATCTAGCAATTCTTTGTAAAGTAACGTACATGTATTGTTCGTGGATTTCTTGTAGTGAGCTTAGTCAGTTAGTCAGTTTTGACGAATATTACAGAGTCATAAATAAATAGGCAAGGCAATGGTAAAATTCCAAGCTCAATGAAAGCAGATCACGTGGATAGCATTTTTTCATTATTCGGATAATTTTCTTTGGTAATCTAAGTGTCTGGGTTCTAAAGAATGATATTTCTCAGAATATTATGCCATATCTCAGGCGGTAATGTACATTTGCAAATTACACGCAACGAGCTGCATAAAGGCTGACAGAATTTGAAATAATTCTGAATGCGTAACGTAATGAACTTAGTGTTTAGTGTTTAGACCTAGATCGAACCATGTGGGACCCCGTGCTCAATTGCCAAAGATTTGTAAAGATAAATAAATAATGTCCTTTCGTGCCACTGCTTATTTATACTCTTGAGATCGATATTTAAGGTACGAGATTAACCAATCAAGGGAAATACCACGAATTTCATATGAAGATAATTTTGGGAGCAAGATGTTATGGCCAATGACGTCAAAATCTTTTAAATCTAAAATATTCCAATGGGCGCTTCATTTTGGTCCATTGATGAAGCAACATCTTTAAGAAAAGAAAAAAATGGCAGTTTACGTAGATAAATTCGGAACACTATCCTACCACTGCACGCAGACTCACGCAAAGTTGTCAACTTTTCAGCGAAAGAAACTGCACTGTTCAAATGCAGAATTTGAATTTACATACATAATGTAGAATGAAACAATTTTGCCAAACATCTTAAATAGTGAATTCAATACTACAATACCCTAAAAGTTTGGTCTCGTAAAAATTATGAACTACATGGAATGATACTTCTAACACTGTCAAGAGAGCAACCTTTGAATTACGAAAGCCAAAGAACTACGGGATTTATTGAAACGACGCCTTCCTACTACAAAGCAGATAGGAAAATAGTTTTTTTCATCGGCGTCTTTCCTCCATCGCGGTAACACGAAGGAGCAAAAAGACAAAGATTAATGCAATTAAAAGTGAAAGTAGATAAAACATAAAAAAAGGAAATGAAAACAATATATTATTTCGCCAAATTCCAATGATTTATAAATGAAATACGGGAACTTGGATCTATTAGACGAGAAAAAGAGATGATTTTTTTTATGAGAAGGATTACTTACCTAAGGACTACTTGTATGGTGAAGTATCAAGAACAATACACACGAATACTCCGATCGAATTGCGAAGATGAGAGGTCAAAGAATACTTTGATCGAAATGCGACGGAAAGACTGCTAACACATGATACTGCTAATACATGCTAAGACATGAAACAAGAGTTATTAAAATGTCTTTAATAAGGAAATAATTCCTTTCAAAGCGATATAAAGGAAAAGTATCAATTGGTAATATTGCAAAACGGCGAGACACATTGCAAGAAATTTTTGGAATAAGAGAAATTCTTAAGTGGAAGTCGCCGATTCATGGAAATATAATACCCAGGATAATATTGTTAGTGACGAGAATTGAAACTGGAACACGAACAACATTTTTTCAAAGAGAAATGGAAATGAGCATGGAATGAGATCTGTCGATAAACCCGTGATTGGAAAAAGAAGAAATGGGGGTAGATGTTGGTCTCGGCCTGCACTTCTCGCATGACTTAGAAACTGCATCAATTACTAAAATGGTGCCGGAAAAAGTGAACATTATCACTACAGAAGGAAGGAAAATAGACTCGGAATTAAGAGGAAGGATAAGGGGAATCAATCATTTAAATGAGTACATGGAGTAACTCTCAACATTCGAAATGTACTTTATATACCGGACTTGATTAGTAACTTGTGAGTCAAGTTTGGTTATGAAGGGGAAGAACATTGTACATGTTTGCAATGGTGATTGATTTTATCAAGTGAAGAGTGGAAGTGTGATGTCGAAAGATTCATTCGAAATCGATATGTTTGTTTTACCAATAAAGAATTGTTTTTCACTATGCGTGATTCTATTTTTGACGTGATATGGCATTGTGAAAGCCTTTGAAAAATTTCCTGTTCCTCGAGTTTTTGCAGTGTCCCTTACGCAGGGATACAAGTGGAGACTTCAACGGTCTGAACAGCTGCGATGAGCGCTGCTTCAAAACGCGGAAGAGGCGACCCTTTTCATGGGGTTAGTACTTGAAAGGGCTTGTCCCCACGCCCTGTGGTGGCAGACCCAGCATGAACTTACTCTGCTGTCACCAACCTGCCTTTTTACTCTCAGATCGGGTGACACGAGCGAACTATCTTCACTCGATAAGTAAGTGGCATCGATGGATGTTACCTTTGTTTTCCTGCAGCAGGTAGCGTGCCCCTACCGTAATGTAAAGGTTGGGTTTTATTTAAGATAACAAAATAAGAGGAACCAGATGCAAAATGAATTTGACTATGAGGGTATATTCTACACAAAATAATACACTGAATTTAATGATATTAACAATATACGATGTTTTATCTACTCAATGCTTGAAACTCTAATAAAACTTTTTTCACACATACACCATAGTAATAAAATAATACAATGAAACAAAACAAATGATACACTTCCTGAACAAAATACATACATACTAGAATAGATTAACTTGTATACACTATTTGCACACAAAAAAAAGAACTTACAAAGGGAATTATTATTCACACCTGTTTCCAATTTACAGATCTGATGGATCTGTCTTTAACCTAATACACATTCAAGTTATTAATAATGCATTATTAATACAAAAATCATAGTATAATTAACTCCTTCTGAAATTAATTATACTTTGATTCCGTATCCATTTTTATCATTGGAAATACAGATGAAAAATCAAGGTTTTCTAGAACCTAGGCTGTATTCTTGAAAAATACTTCAAATAAAATGAAATTTATACTTCTTTAACCCTTTTTTAAAATAGCCATTTCATTCTATAAAATGTTTGATTTAGAATTATACGGAGATTTGCAACTAGAAACTATCTGCGTTCTAATACGACAATATAATCATAAAATATAATTAATATTTAAATTTCGATATTACATTATCAATTGGACTGTTTTCTTTCCATTACAACACTGACAAAGTGGTTTTAGTTCTCTGTGGGGGAAACATCCATGTTGAATTATTTTCCAATATTTTACATTTAATAAATACATGTTTTGAACACATTATAATCCGAATCCATTATCTTTTGAATGAATTGGCATTGCATGATTTGTAATAATTATCTCTTATTGAGTTTTCTAATGAAAAACATGTCTTTCGGATGCCGTCTGTCCTTCAGTAATACGTCTGTTCCTGGCGCTAGTCACTCACAAAATGGGCGGAGATCTGCCCTCTTCCTGATAACTTGCAGCGCTTTGCCAATAAATTCCTGATTGCACTGGAAAGCATGAGCTGAGTCTAGACTGGAGAGGAAACAAAGAACATAATAAGTGTAAAATAAGTTCATCAGTAATTAAGTTAGTTCTTTTGTAAGTAAATATGGAGTTAAGTAATAAGTAAACAAATACGTAAAATGAATAAAAAGTAAGTAAACCATCATATAACGAAATAAGCACATTAAGGGGTCCAACGGGACGGGGTGCAGTCACATTTATGTGTTGCGGTTCGACTTCAGATGCTGAGGAGGCCAAAGACTGCAAGGAGAATACGTGTTGTCGGCGCCAGGAAATAAATAAATTGTTTAGAAAACGTTTGGTCGATTAGCATGAACTCGGCTTCTGACGGCAGGATTTTCCCCTTGAGGTTTTTTTTCCTTAGCCGTAGTTTTCCGCAACCCATTTGCGATGGAGAGATCATTTGAGGGTGAATACCAGAATTCGAAAGGTTAAACGCGTTAGGATGTAGGTATTGTAATGGCTTAAAAGCTTTCACCCCTGCCACGTAGTTATGGAACAATGTATCAAATGATTACTTATTAAATAATTAAATAAATACTTGAATATCACCAACAAAATTATTTGATTACTATCTGTGGGGATCTTAATGTGAGAGGCGGAAATATCCTAAATTAAAATACTGCAGGAAATCAAGGAGAAATGACTGAATGGAAATGGGAAATGTCTCATAAATTTTGTCACCAACAAATTGAGAATATTTATTACTGCTTATTACTGTCACAAATATATTCACAAATATAATTGGACAGGAAGAGAGTATCCATCTATTATTGACGTCATTGCTAACAACAAGCTTGCCTCATCCCTAAAAGATACACGAGGGTCTGGAAATAGGGACAGAACAAAACTATCAAGAGGACCCACAGAACTCATGTAAATCCCTTTGGCTGAAAGGAGAATGTATGAGGAAATTAACCTTCTCACGTCTGTATATTCTTAAGAAAAAACGGTTAATGACTGATTGTTAGGGATTCTGGTCGCGTCAACTACAGAGGTCATTAGTCCAGTAAGTGTAGTGCATGCTTTTTCAACGGGAGGTGCCGGTGATCTTCCCCCGTTGGATGGCCAGATCCGGCGCCGGCCTACCGTCGACTAGCGGGGTTTCCCTCAACCTAGTATCTCCCAACAGCGGGACACCGCCCCAGCCGGAATACTTTCTAAGCTTCCGACCGATCTTTCCGCATGTAATAGCGTGTAAGTAAGGGGTGAGGGTAGGACAAGGAAGAGGAGAAAAGATCGCGCGTGGCCAGTGTCCCGTCTGTTAGGGTACTGCTCCGGCATTCGCCTGGTGTTGATGGGAGAAACCACGGAAATCTAACAGTCAGAGCAGCCGGCCGCTAGAATTCTCCTCCAGACAGCGACTGAATTCGACCTAGCTGACAAGACTGTGTCGAAAATCCTTCCGTCGTCGGAACTCTATAATAAATATATCTCAGACGTAGAATATGATGTACATGGAGTGTAAAATATGTTCTATAAAATTATGGTACCCTTAAATAAAAAAAACAGATCGAATCTCTATCATAATTGAAGATAATTGTTAATATACTGTCAGAACGTATGGACCGATGCAGATGGAGGACCGGAAATTATAGCTCTCGAAGAGGTCGAACCATCACATGTAGACCTAATTGAACCAAAATAACTAGAAGTGGCATTGGAATGTTTCAAGAACAAGTGCTCGGCATATACGGAATGTTCTCTATGAAGTTTAAGAAAACTATTATAAAACTGGGTTCAACCTAAGAGTTTAAAGATATTAATTACATGAAATGGGGTTGATATCTGAATGCCCTTTTAGTTGTCGTGAAATTAACACCTTTTCGTGCCCTCGAAGGGTTATTTAGTAGCTGTAACTACAGTCTCCCACTTTGGTCGGTAACCCTCATATATCTTATTTGATAGGGAATAGCTTACTAACAACAAGACATTGAAACGCGGAAGGTAATTCATGCACTATATAACACTCCAAGTGGAATATTTTATCACATTGAATGTTTAGAGCACATAAAAGAATTTGTGTTTGCTAGTTTCCTCAAAATGGCCATCAAGCCCGCCATTTTAATATTTGGTCATCTAGGGAAATAATTTATTGTTCGGCATCTTATCTGGGCTCAAAGAATTAAGAAGGGCTGCAGATGCACATCACACGACATTGTAGGGTGATACAAACGTTACGATAGTTTAGAAGGTTGAGAAACGGGAAAGGGAAAAAGGCCATCCACAGAGTCTTACCAGAGTAGAGAGATGCTTAATTGAGGACAGTGAGGATGAATTCTTCATTAAGTGCGCCTAAAATTGCTGCTGAGTTATTAGAAAAATGTGGAAAGAAAGTGCACCCCAAAACTATGTTTCTGGAGGGTCCCCCACTACAAGGTGGGAGTTTGAAGTTGGATTTCAGTTTGAAGTTATTCCGTTACGAATAATCTCTTCCGCCTTCTATATAAGATTTGGATCGCCATTATTTTCAAACACCTTCCATCCATTTTCCTCTCCCCAGCTCTGATTCAGTTTTATGTTAAAGTCGATTAACGTAACGTACCCCTTAATACACCTTTCGTGACACATTTTCTGAGGATCATCCTTACTTTATAAACTACACATTTATGTATGTAAAAGCCCCCAATTACTCTAGTTGAAAAGGAAGTAAAAAATAAAACGTTCTTTACAAATTCAAAACATTGATTAGGAGAGATGTAGGTATAAATTCGAAAATTTTGCATTTTTATTTCATTTCAAATATCAATAGTATGTATCTTTGCAAAGCCACTCACGAAATTTCAGCTCAAAAATCCGACCGGAAGTGCCTTTTAAAATTTAAATTCCCTCTTCGCGCGCATTAGAAGGGCCAGCGGCTACACCCGTTTTGAAGGGCTGCGGCCAAGTATAACTTGCTCAGAAATCGGAACAACATTATAACCATAAAAATATTTTTTCTGGTGCAATAATGGACATTATAAAACCCGTGTTTCTTTCCCTTGCTCATACTGAATTATTGAAGAAGTGTTTGCGTGGAAAATCACAGAATCCTAATGAGAGCTTCCACAATTTAATTTGGAAGAGATGTTCTAAAACGCAACTTGTTGTAAACAAAATGGTTAAAATGGCAACATATGATGCTGCTATTGTGTTCATTGATAGTAACAAGGGGAGATGGGAAGTAATAAAACAACTTGGATTTAATCCAGGGGTATTTTGTTTGAATATTTTATCCAACATTGACAAGTGTCGAATTGCTGCAGCAGATGAAGGAGTCGAAAAATGTTTAAAATTGCTAGGAAACAGAAAAGAGCAAAAAAAAGATCTCAGATGGACTTAGAAGATTCATTTTATGGTTCTGAAGGATTGCAATATTATTTTGTATGATTCCAGTTATGTTCTTTAATGATTTCTAACACAAAAAGTTTACATGGCCATTTATCAATTATTCATTTTCTCGAATAAATGTTCCGTTTTCTCCAAAACTACAAATACTAGAACTGTAAATGTTTTACTGAAGTATAAAAATACCATACCAAGTATTACGGTGGAACAGAAATCTTGTTTTTCATTTTGTCGCCACGTTATTCTTAAAAATCCATGTAATATTAAGCGTTTTCACTGTAGATGAAATTCATTATTTAATGAAAATTTCATTTATTTTGAATTTTTAAAATCTGTTCCACCAAAATATTTTATAAGTGTTCTGAAATGTATCCTGTAAATTTCATGAAAAAAGAGCCAGTGGATTATGCAAAACAGGTACATGAAATTAATTAAGCATAAATATTTTTATTTTTTAATATAAAAAAGATATTTGGTTTTTTGAAAATTTGGGATATTAATTTTGAAGCGTATTCTACTCTGAATTACTGTACCAAATTTCAAAAAGTTATTTTAAAAAATGTTCAGTCAGGAGCATTTATGCCTACATCTCTCCTTAAAATGTACGGAATATTCGAACGCATGCAACTTCTGATTATTAATCTGAACATAAATAAATATTTAAATCAATTTTGCCAAATAAAGGAAAGTAACCGAAAACTCTAGGCCGTATTTTACTCCGATAAAACTAAACTAGAGGGAAGGAAGAGAGTGGTCATATAGGTAATGCGATGTGTCGGGGACCATCGCAGTCCTCCACCCTTGCGTCACGCCAAATTACCGGACGGCAGGAAAGAACTACGCGCCCTCGAATTAGATACGCCCAGCCGCTCAAGCCCCCCATAAACTTTCAACTATCAATTATACCCTTTTTCTGACAATACCGCGATGCGTCGGGTGACCATCGCACCCTCTCACCCCCGCGTCACGCCAAATTACCGGAAGTTGGAAAGGGCCACGCGTCCACCGCGACCCGATTTAGTTCCGCCCAACGGCCCAAGTTCTCCAGAAGCCCCTAACAATAAATCTTACCCTTTGTCCAACAATACTGGATGATCGACAGCCGGAACAACCATTTTAGCGACTTGGCGATCGCACCCGGCTCAATAATCCTCTAAAAGCCTATAAAATCATCACATGCCAAAGCAGAAGGGACACGTGCGCGCTCCTCCGGCCTAACAATGCCGGCCAATGAACAACCAGAAGGCACCGTTGATGAAATAGAAGGTTCGAGAAGTTCAAATCCGACCAATAAAATCACTAGGCAGGAAGCACGTGAGCACTTTGAGATTTTTTCGAAAAAACGAAAGGGACAGACGGGCGAGCGAGGCCAGAGGGAGGACGGGCGACAGACGCTAGAGAGGACGGTCGTGCAGGAGAAGTCGTATGGAGATAAAAACCAACAAGTAAAGTTTTGAGTAGATTAACAGTGGTAGTTAAGAAAACCACCGAATATTAGTCAGTTAATGAAACCTGCGGTAGAAAGGGAACAGCAGCAGTGGGTAAGGCACACACTGAGCCGACCACTGCGAAACTTGCCCGGTCTTCACGGAATTAATTCCGAATAGCCAAAGTTTGGCTTCGAGCGTCATACGCGGTCCAGGTGTCGTGTGACGGCCTGAGACGCGCGCGAGCATCACGTCGCCACTGCCCGGTCATCCACCGCCGACGTCCCGTGCGCCGGAGTCATCACCCCGGAGGCAATCGGAGGCCAACCTTGCAACGTTCCGGCGTCGCCTCCTGAGGGTCCGACTACACTTCTCCGTCGCTCGGCGAGCAATCCAGTCGCGGTGACATTACCATCTAACATCACAGATTGTAAGTTGTCATCACCATCATTCATTAATCGGCTACTAAAGTGACAATAACCCAGCATCAACCTGAACAGTTTCTCTTCGTTTAATTTTTTGAATAAATTAGTCCCCGCCATTTGGTCGGGTGAACCAATTAATACCATTGCAAAGTGTTATTATTCTAAATCTTAAGAAACCACCAAATGCAACCCTTCGACCCAGGGCGCTCACCCCTGAGACGCTCAACGCCGGCGACATTAAGCAGGTAAGTGGGCATGCGCTTGGCGCCCTTATTAAATAAATTCAGCGCGTGTCCCCTCCTGCGACTTGGGACGACTGTCACACCATAAGTGTGTCGGCGCCTCCATTTTGTGAGCAGTTCCATCACAGTAAGGACTAAACCGTAAAATTTATGATACGCCTGATTGTATTTACTGTCGATAAAAATACCAATGTCTCCATTTCTGTGCGCAGCATGTTGTTAAGCCCCCGTTTATTAATATTGTCAAGCAAGGACTTCGATACAGTCCCCAAACTGAAATGGGCAACAGTTCATCGAGCTTTAACATAGCTCTTATTTTCTCTCTTACTCGATGGCATTTTCTACCTTCACATCTATGTTTTTTTTAAGTTGTTAGCAAGGTGTAAAGCAATTACTATCAAAAAAGTTCTTGTTATCTATGTTTAGGGGAACTACAGGATGTCCTGTCGATTTGTGGATCTGTGTGGTCTGCTGCAGTTTCTTTGTCCTAGTGCACTATCGACGTCAAATTTTCTAATATATCTTCAAGTTTGTATTAATAATATGGAAGCTGCCTGATTATGAGACCACATAGCACTGCTATCCCGGGGTGAATTTTGCACGCAGCATGATTGTGATGGATAAAGTATTGCTTGCGAGCAAGAAAAGAGCATTAAGATATTATGTGCTCTATAGTCCCCTTACTTACTCCGCGAACACGTTAGTTATCATTTTAAATTTCCTTATATTTTTTTGAAAGTTTTATTCGCAATTACTTTGTCTCGAATAGGCAGTACAAACCCACAAAAGTTGCCTCTCGACGCCAGTCAAGCTTCCCAGAGTCTTTGCCGATCATTCAACGAATCTGTCGTTTATGGATGTTGGTACAGGGCAATTTTTCTCCTTATTCATTTTCAGATGTATTCTGGCATGTACATTCACGATACTGTCGTGGAGACTGGAAGCTCCTTTATTTTGCCAAAAGTATTTTCTTAGGGCGACTACTTGCCAATGACATAATTCTTTCACTAGTTAATGAGACTAATAACCGATTATAATCCTCGTTCTCTTGGTTTTCGTGAGATACAGTTCTCTTGAGTTTTATTGTACGTTAATAATAATAATAATAATAATAATTATTATTATTATTATTATTATTATTATTAAATAACTTTTTAGAATTCCCAAACACTCTCACTTCATAGATTTTCAGTGACTGAAGTGCGTATGTGCCTTTTTTTCACCGAAAAAACGAAAACGAGCAAAAAGTTTGTTTTTCTCAGGAAAGCCCCCAAATAATTCAAAATAATAAATAATTCAAATTAACAAATGTTTTAAAATTTCAAATGACAAATTGTTCCCACTTTCCGAAACTATTCCGCTAAATATTTGTGTTTCTTATAATAATGCTATACTAGTTTAGTGTTGGGCGTCCGGCAGGTATTTTCAGGTTAAACACTTGTGTACAATAAAATATACATTTTAAATAAAAATCAGTTGCAGTTGCGAGCCCACCTGACCTCGGGAAGGGAGACATACCTTAAAAAGTAGCAACAGGAATACCTACGTTTTGGAGATTTGTAAATGTCATTTGGGTTTAACTATAGTGAATTCTATGAATAATGTATTACAGATTTACGTTATGGTACAAAGGCAGTATATTTTAGGTTTTAACACTTTATGTGCCTTTAAATCCCTGAAAATATCTTTTTAAAATATTTATTTATTTACGTCAAAAACAGTTAAAAACTGTGTATGACGAGCTATGGGAAGAAGTGAATTTTGTGCACGTTTTCATAATTCTGTGATCTCTAGTTTCTTTCTAGTGTGATTTCTAGTTTATTTTAGACAAACAGCTGAAATAGAGCTAAATGATCCATCATATAGAGAGACATTTAATTATCAATTGATCACTTCCAGAGGTGCCTTAGAAAAATAAATTGTTTTAGGCTCTTAAAATCCTCCAAACACGTCTCTTGGTAATTCTCTTAGAATATTCTCAAAGAATTTAGAAAAAATTCACTTTCCTACTATCAGATAGAATGACATCTCATTTGCCTGGATTTATAGACCAGAAGAAGTCTAAACGTGACAGAAGGGCACACAAAGGTACTCCGATCTTCTCCCCTTGTTTAAATGTTATGCCATGGAATGTTCGAAGATTTGTTCTTTAGCAGTAATATATTCAGACACCATTCTCACTGTGGAAAAAATAAAAATAAAAGCTCTTTCATTTCGATTTTAGTTGTATTTTGAGTTGCGAATATATTAATCGAGTGATGAGTGTGCTTAAACAAAAATCTATTCTGTCATCGAAATAATTGCAGTTTTTCCCGCTAGTGCGAATTCACATAGGCGCATCTTGTTTCCCTAACGTTATAAGACATCCTTGTAGATATGATTCTGATTCATTTTGCAAGCATATGCTTCTTTCGTTTCCTTATTATTTCCTACAGATCTTGGTATGAAGGATCCACGTCCAGGATAATCAGAGCCCATCTACAAGATATGACATAGCATAATTATCTTTCCTATTTAGAGAGGATATCCTCATTTACTTACTTTTGGTCACATCGAAACATGTCGAAATGTTGAGGAAAATCAATCCGAATAGACCCGTCTGTGACACGTTCCGATACTAATATTGCATACTTAATCATTGAAGAAGTGTGAAAAACCTCACCTATGAGATAGTGAACCCGTTGTTTCTTTATTGGACTGTGATATGCATCAACCGGTTATGCGACATCACAAGTTTTGATATAATCGTTTTTAAAGATTTTATTAGAGTTTCAGCTCTAAAAACTGTTATTTAATTATTTCATTCATTGAAGCGCCAAACTACACAAACATGAGTGAAATATCTGGCGCTTACCTGCCTTATGTGAAATTAAGAACATCAGTTTCGAAGATCTAGGTTTATAGCCGGTTGTTGCGAAACAAAATCCCTGATGTGACTGATGGCGTTCACATTTTTCATTAATTATAAGGCTACTTTCACAGATTAGGCGTCCAAATTGGGTGCACACTTCGAATATAGCAACTGATAGAATCCATATCTATTTTTTTTAAAAAATGGCGCTTAGGCGGTTGTTGCATAACACCGTCCACTTACATTGCGTATTTCAAATTCAGTCTAGAATGTTCTCAATTTTCTTCCCATTACGCCACTTCTACTGAAAGAAAAGTTACGTAGTGCTGCAGGAAAAATGCTAAAGAATTGTCTTGAGGAAATATGAATCCGAAAAATGATTTTTCTTGGTCCTCTATGCAGACATTTATTTTTCAAATACGTGGTGTAATCAAAATGTTTTGTAGGTTCTCGCTAACTAAAACGTGGATTCCATCTACATATCCATCCGTCCATTTCTAAACAACGCTAGCGTCTGAACTGCACACAGGTTTATCACCAAATTTGATATTCCGCAAACGCCCTGGTTGATGTTGTGGCCAGTGATGGCCGGTGAGTTGCGAGAAGTACACGTGTGTCCAAACAATCACATACATTTTGTTTCTTTAAAATATTTCTTGAAAAGCGGCAAATTATTGCATGCAATGTACGACCTGCTTACGTTAATAAATGAAGATACAATTGTGCTTAAGAAAATAAAATATTAAAAAAAGAACATTTGTAGTATTCAAAACGGTAACTTATTAAATCTGATCGAAGGGTCGATATTCACAGCTGAGTTATTAGGCACGGCCTCTGTCCAACGAAACCCTAAGAGCAACACGCTGCCCTCCTTCCCTGTACCATCGCCCTCCTGTTGATTCCTTTGCCTACCTTGCGCCAGATACAGACAGCGACATGAGAGTCCCCGATATAAATGACGAAATAGTCAAAACAATTTCGAAATTTTTTTTAATGGGCGGGTTGGTGATCGAGGACAGAGGTTGTCTTAAGTTTGATTAATTGCTTAGTGGTTCCTGGCTCCTTCAACTGGTAAGATCATTAGTCCCGCAAATGTGTCTTTCCTCGCGACCTTCAATTGGTTTGTCCCGTAAGTCCCATATGTTTCCCCCCTCACGAGGTGGAGATGATCTCCCACCTCCCACAAGATGATGAGATCCGGCGCCGATCTACTCGTCGGCTAGAGAAGTTTTCACTAACTGGGTATCTCCCACCAGCGGGGCACCGCCCCTGCCGGAATATAAGGTCACGACCAGCTTCCCGGCATGTGTGGTAGCGCAGTGGATGCACTAGAGTGTGTAACGGATGTGGGTGGAACAAGGAAGAGGAAGGAAAGAGCGTGTGCGGTCGTGCGATGTTCCTTAGGCTACTCCTCTGGCATTCGCCTGATGTTGAACGGAGAAACCACGGAAAACTACCGATCAGAGCAACCGGCCGCTAGAATTCTCCTCCAGACAGCATTCGATCCAGCTATCCAGCTCGTGTCGAAAATCCCTTCCCCGCCGGGATTCGAAACTAGGACCTTCCTGTCAAGCACAGCAGTGACATCAATACATGCATTGTGCTACCTCTCCTGTTGCAGTGATCTCTTAATAGGGGTGTACTTCACATACAATTTAAGATTCCAACCAAAGAAAAATCGGTGCGTTGAGAGAGGTCGTTTATTGGAGTGGTCTTTCAGAGATGTTTGAGAATGAACTTGGGATCCAATCGGATAAGACGCCGAATACGAAAACTAGGCGCCCCAAACCCTGTGATATATTTTGCGGCTTGAAAAGTTAAATGCGCGTCCAACTATAACTCTAACAGTTGCAAAAAAATTAAAAAAACGATGTATTTTTAAGTTTATATTTAGTCGCATCAACTACTGGGTTATTAGCGACTATTTTTGTTAAAATACATCAATAACATCATCAATCAACAAATCAATAAATCATAAAACAATATGCGATGTTGTGTAGCACTACCTGTGTAGATGAAACTAACAAGAAACATTATACCACGTGTTACGAAATTAGACCAATATCAGATATTCATAAAAGAAATCAGATTTCTACATACAAAAACAATTGAGAAGCTAATAAGCATTTCGCCCTGAGGAAGGTCGCAGAATGGCGGCCGAAAGGTTGTGTCAAGGACCCGTGTCAAGGACGTGTCTCCCGGACGGCCAAGTAGTAACTGAACCCAGCGGTGGACGCACATGCTTTCCTTTGAGGAGCTGCTGAAAAATCTAACGTCAGGGGAAACGGGGATCCGTTTCCCATCCACTTCCGCGTCCACTATAACGTGAATTTAATTAAATAGAATTAAATGAACTCTTTCACTACTAATGGGACTTCTATGCTCCGCTGGGATTTGTAGGTACTGATCGGGCAAATAAGTGTTCAAAAATCATGTACCGATGTCCCCCTGTTGCTGTTGATCAAAGCAATCTAAGTTTTGCTGCATTTTACGTTCGTTTCCACCTGGGAAGTTGAAAGTATTGACTACTTTTGTACTTTGAATTGTGTGAATTACTTGGTATACAATGAAAATAAAAATTCCAATAAAAATTATTGGAATTTGTAGCGAAAGAGTTAAACCCACCTATTTGCTCGATAATATTTTTGTTCTTTTTCCTTGATCCGTTGAGGAAATGCTGAGATGGCCCCTTGTTTTGCTTCTGGTCACAAATGAAGTTTCACTACGCGCACGTGAAGTTGAGCTCTCCACTTGATAGTAGTAGTAGGACTGAGGTATGGATTTCTGTTTTCTTATAAATGCTAACCGATATTTTCTATACCTCGGAAGCGAAAATGTCTATTTTCGAATGTTACTGCCCTTGCTTTGTTGGTACGTTGATTCATCATTCAACTATTTAAGGTAAAAGTTGGGAAGGGTTTCCTGAACTTAAGAAAGCTGCTCCGATTGTAGTTTTTCTGCATACGTCACATTCAGTTTTTACTGTTAATTGACAAAATAAATCAAATCACCCTGCCAGGGAGCAAATGGATTTGGGAAAGGGCCAAGCTCCCAGGCTTGGAAAAACCGCTAGCTGGCAAACGTCCGATTAATTCGATCCTAAAATGCCAAATACATACACACGTATGTGATTATTTAACCTATATCTTCCACGTCGCACTTACGGGATGAAAATTCCCATACTCCGGGCAGGGGGTTGATGGGTAGTTGAATGACGAAACTCGCCGTGTCCCAGATGATGCAATATACCATGGTTCGCCGCCACACTTCACGTCAGAATAGAGCGATGCAAACTCTCCTGCAAGTGTCTCCCACGTGCTTCTGCGAAGTAGAGCGCCGCGGGTGCGTACGTCACGGGGACTGAAGGGGACGCTCGGACGCGTTACATCAGACGAAGGAGCTCGACGACTCCCGTGCCTACTGTACAGGTCGATTCCGTGTTAAACTTCAAAAGCGCCCAATGTCCAAGAGAGCGATGGAACTATTCGATTTCAATGTTTGTACAGAGTACCTCGAGGCAGGAATATAAACAAACCACTGTGTTGTGTATTTGAAATGCGTGCACAATCCTTTCTTCTGCGGTTCGCCATTATCTTCCACGTCACCGTTCGGCGGCGCGTTTGTCCCGGTGGCTTCCACGTAGTCGCGCGGACGTCACTGCGATCGAAAGGCCGCGTGTGCAGGTCTGGCCGAAGACTCGGGTACCGCGGCGCCGGCGCCGCCGCGATGGGATGCCCACCGCAGGGGACGACCAGGGCGTCGGCCGTGCCCCTCCCCCTCCGCGCCCCGGAAGCAGGCCGCGTTGCGACGACGACAGTGGCAGCCGGAAGGCCCCGCGGCGGCGGCGGCGCCGGCGGCGGCGGTGGCGGGCGTCGCGGAGCGCGAGTGGGTGTGCAGGCCCACACCGGCCAGAGCGGAGCGTCGCGGCGACCGGTTGGCGATCCTGAGGAGGGGGGGTGGGCTGCGTGGGGGAGGGGGGCGGTCCCCGTTTTCCACGTTTCCCGGAGCTGCGCGTGTGTGTGTGTACGGGCTCTGTGGTGCCCGCGGGAATCTCCTGCTCGTAGATTAGGTCATGTGCGTACGCACTCCCACACACGCGGCATGGCGTTTTGTTGGGTATATATTGCGCGATGTGGCCATCCGCGGACATCATTTGGTGAGCGTCGCTTCCCTCGCCAATCGCACGCCACAAGCAGGCTTTTAGTGGCTTTTCACCAAGGCCCTAACGCCAACTAGGCAGTTCCGTGTCTAGCGAGTGTTTTTTTCAAGTTTGCGGACGAAAATCGCTGAAGATGTCGGTGATCTGCGTTGCTCAAATTGTAGCTGTGGCTACTCTGTTCTGCGCTGATGTTCTGGCGGCTCCTCGGCCCGTTCGAGAATTGGATGTCATCGACAAATCTGCGAGGCTGTTTGAAGGCAGGGGAAATTGTGGATATAAGGTGGTGGATCCCAAGCAACCCACCAGCATTGCGGAAGTTTTGTGCGCAGAAAACGACGAATGTGTTCAGTTGAAGTCCAGCTGGTGGGTGGACGGCCAGAAGACGACGTTCCGATCCGGATGTGCGCATCTCAAGGATCCCCAGCAGGTGCGGGAAATTGACACCAGAACCGTGGACAGTTGGGAAAACAGTCAGAACCTGCATTGCTCCTTTAAGCTGAACAAGATGGAGGTGGCCGGAGTCCAAATCGAGGAAGTCATATGTTCTTCGGTTTCAGATTGCAATCAAATTACTTCTGACGTCTCAGTAAACGGACAGAAACATACATTCAAGTCTGGATGTGTTCACCTCAGATGACGATGCGATACGTGGCATTGGAAGAAGAGAGAGGAATATAAAGTCTGAAATCTGAACTTCATAGAATGAGTAGCTTCATATTATTTATTTATTAGATGTTGTGTGCAGAGACGATAGTATATATTGTATAAGACTGAAAAATGTTTTTTTTTAAAGTCTGAATATTCTGTGATCAAAGTAATATTTTATAGAGTATGTGCTTTAATGTGTTTTTCGTAATTTATTATTTTATTTACTTAAATAAATATTAAATGAAGCTCATTCAATATACTGCATTTCAGTGAATAACTAAATTCAAGTTGTTGTGAGCGCGTAATATGAAGAATTATTTATTTAATAAATTATTTTATTTTTGTATGTGATGAAAATTAATTACTGATTTTATTATAATCTTAATTTGCTTTTGAGCTTAAATGTATATTTCATAATTCATTATTTTATTTATTTCAATATATTTATTCAAGCTTAGTCAATACATTGCATTTCATGAATAACTAAATTCATCTTTATGTGAATATGTGATATGAAGAATTATTTATTGAATAAATTATTCTATTTTTGTAATGAATGAAAATTAAAAAAATATTTTATTGAAACTTTTACTTACTTGTTGTAGCTCTTATTAGATAAAATACCTTTAATTCTTATGCTGATATTTTCCTTATTAATGCGTACTTTTTAACAGTTTTACAGTTTGTTTACATGTTCTAAGGAAACTATTATAACAGAATTATTTATTACAGTACATTATTTGATATTTTGAAAATCGTAAATGATCATGTGCTAATGCAAGAACATAGTTGATGAAGCGGATGAGTCATATTGTATTATGTTAGAGTGAGTTGCCAAGAAATCCAGTGCGCTTAGGGATTAGCAATTGAGATTTTAGAAGCGTACTGTGCGAGAACTGAGAGCGAAGCAAACGAAATGTGGAGAAAAATATGTTCTAAGACCGCTTTCCAATTGCGAAGATACGAATCGACATTTTTTAAAATCTTTGCAGATTTAACCCTCACAGACAAATATTATTACATTTCGCGTATGAAACGCAAACTTATGCAAATGAGTGATTAGAGAGAAATAATTTATTGACATCGAAATACGCATTTTCTCTGATTGTATTTGCTACGCAAGGGAGATGTTGACAAAATAAACAATTGTTTCTTTTAATTATTTCTTTTGTCTACGTAAAACCTAATTTCAGTATGTAATAATATTAAAACCTTATCTAATGTATCATTACAAGGTTTATTTAAAGTTTACAAGAACTTTGGTGTTAAATTCTCATTGCAAATCCAATTTTTAAAAGCTCACTAAAATATAGTTTTTATCAAGTAATTTTGTAATGTTGTATAATTAATATCTGGGATAATTAGTAAAACAGAATAGCACCGAGATTT
Organism: Acheta domesticus; assembly: GCA_031308135.1. Lineage (NCBI taxonomy): Eukaryota > Metazoa > Arthropoda > Insecta > Orthoptera > Gryllidae > Acheta > Acheta domesticus. Next base: position 17,920,447 of record JAHLJT010000631.1, on the reverse strand, counting down.
ACCAAACAAAATTACACCAATTTAAAAATAATTTATTACACAAAAATAATAAAGTTGTAAAATGAAACATTCTGTAATAGAAATTTATCTGCTAGTTTTCCTCTAAATAATTCGCCCTTTTTTGATGTTGAATAATTTTTCTTCTTACGGAGTGAAGACGAAAAAGTAAATTGATTTTGAGAAGACCATCAAAACCTTTGTGACTGAGAAAGGAGAACAAACTCTCAATTATTGAAATCATAGTTCAATCAAAAACCCGCAAAAAGCTCAAGCAATGGTAGCAAAAGAAGAAGCCACACTACTAGCACCCAAAGAAAAATAAGACGCCGGTATGTTGGATTTCGGTTGTACATCGCAAATGTCAAGGAACGGACTAGTGAGAAATGGGATGTCAGCTAGTAGAATGGAACGATTTTACACATCTTGATAATGGGTTGTTGAGCAACTTCATTTTGTTTCCATTTCAATCTAAAGTTATAACTCATAATACTAGTATAATACCGTAACGTAGTTACCTTTTGGTTCCTAATTTTCTATCCATCCCTTCCAAACCATTTGGACTGTCACGTGATTCCCACTTCTCCCCTCATGTCTCCCACTTTTCCTATCTCTCCCCTAATACCCCCTAACCCCATGTTTCCTCTCTCAAATAAATTAGAGTTTTAACACTAATTTTCAATTGCCTGTCATATTGTTTAATTTATTCTTGATGGATAGTTGGCCAATCCATGGGGCGGACATGTGTATTATGATTGATTTGTGTTTCCGGGCGCGTCAACTACTTAGGTCGTTGGTCCCGTAAGTGTAGTGCGTGTTTTCTTCTCGTGAGGTGGCGGTGATCTTTTCCCCGCTGGCTGGCGAGATCTGGCGCCGACCTACCTTCGACTACCGGTTTTTACCGCTCAACCAGGTATCTCCCACCAGCGGGGCACCGCCCCAGCCTGGACAAGCTCTAAGCTCCCGGCCGGTCTCCCGGCATGTGTGGTAGTGTAGTGCGTGTTAGTGTGTGTGTGTAAGAGGCGAGAATAGGACAAGGAAGAGGGAGGAAAGATCGGGCGCGGTCCGTGGCACGTTTGTTACGGTACTGCTCCGGCATTCGCCTGGTATTGATAGGAGAAATCACGGAAAACTACCGATCAGAGCAGCCGGCCGCTAGAATTCTCCTCCAGACAGCGACTGAATTCGACCTAGCTGACAAGCTAGTGTCGAAAATTCTGCCGCCGTCGGGACTCGAACCTAGGACATCCCGATCAAAGGGACTCAGGTTGATACACTGAGCCATCTATCCAGGTATGCGTATTTTCATGCAGAAGTTTTATTAATGTAAACCGAAACATTTAATTTATTTTAAAAATAGGAATGTCATGTAATTTCTTCTGGTGCATAATTTATTGTTCCATGAGTGAAATAATCCGTTTTTATCCCTCTAGTCAATCACTACGTTTCTATGAGTAGTGGACCTCATCTTCATCCTGAAATGAAAAATATAAAGTCTTAGGGACGTGCTATAATCTACGAAGTAATAGATTAAATTTTTGCTGGAGATGTGGGTACACAGAGCAAGGACCCAGAGTGTCATCTTGTATCTTTGTCACTAACATTTCAGATGTAATCAGTGCTGTCAGATTAGAAGATTCCGAAATTAAGTGATAACCAATTATCATTTTTACTAGTATTACATACAGGCATAAAGTTATCTAGAAGGAAACACATCATGACAGAGCAGCCGTCTGCGGTTTAGTCAGTCTGGAGTGAGGCGGAAGGCATTGTTGAGAGAGGAAACGTAGGGTTAGGGGGTATTAGGCAGTGGTAGGAGAAGAGGGAGGTATTGATATAAGCTTTATTCTACAATTGGACACATGTTGCCCGGTGGCAGAATGCAGAAACATAAAAGTAGATTTATAATTACAAAACACAATTAGAAATAAAAACAATATATAAAAAATCAATATAAAAAATATCTTCGTCTTTACCTAGAACATTCAAATGCATTTACGTACATACACAACAAATGAAGCTACATATATACTAACATTTAAGTAAATAAACTTACATATTACGCCAATACTCATATATACAAATATACACGCTTTCATACATATCATATAAAAACCTAGGAACCCTAGCATACACACCAGTCTGCACTTATTGACTGATAATCATATTCAGACTAATATGGAAAAACATTTTTACCTAACACCACGATAAAGTAATATACAATACTTATAATATTTTTTACATTTCTAACACATAAAACACTCGCTAACATAAATCTATAAAAATGAGGGGGAATCACGTGACAGTCCAAATGGTTTGGAAGGGATGGATAGAAAATTAGGAACCAAAAGGTAACTACGTTACGGTATTATACTAGTATTATGAGTTATAACTTTAGATTGAAATGGAAACAAAATGAAGTTGCTCAACAACCCATTATCAAGATGTGTAAAATCGTTCCATTCTACTAGCTGACTTCCCATTTCTCACTAGTCCGTTCCTTGACGACATTTGCGATGTACAACCGAAATCCAACATACCGGCGTCTTATTTTTCTTTGGGTGCTAGTAGTGTGGCTTCTTCTTTTGCTACCATTGCTTGAGCTTTTTGCGGGTTTTTGATTGAACTATGATTTCAATAATTGAGAGTTTGTTCTCCTTTCTCAGTCACAAAGGTTTTGATGGTCTTCTCAAAATCAATTTACTTTCTCGTATTTACTTCATAAGATGAAATATTATTCAACATTGAAAAAGGGCTAATTTTTGATAGGAAAGCTAGTATTGCTGGATCTTGGTAAGAAAAAAGTGGATCAGTCTTGTTCCTATGTATAGCAAATTACTTCCCCTAACACGTTGTAGTCATAATCCATGGTTTGTGGGTCTTTGATACCGAAAAATCGATTGACGGCAAAACGTCTGTCCGTCCTACTGTGGTCAACGTTAGCCCTTCAATCTTGCAATCGGTTTTCTCCAAAATTAATATCGCTTGTTTGATTTAAATGAACTCAATCTCCTTTCTCAGTCACAAATGTTTTGCTGGTTTTCTCAAAACCAATTTACTTTCTAAGAAGGTACTCTTGAGTTTGAAAGGAAAACTGTTATTTTGCGTTGTTCTTTACACCTCCACCACATTTCCAAAATTTTCTCAAAACTGGCTTCAAATGTTTTGATTAAACATCGTCCACGGATAGCGTTAAGAAAGTTTAAAATAATTTAGTAGGTCTAATTTTTATTGAAATACATGATGTTTTGTAAATTTCGAAAGTGCAATTATTTTGCTTTTTGTTGGGGAAGATCTTCCTACAACCACAATATTGGAGCATGAGATTTTTTCTTTAATAAAATATGTTTTTTAAAAACAGATCTTGACATAAGTTCATGTAAATTACTTTTAAAAAAATAAGTAGTTTTCGTGAAAGTTTGCGCGAAATATAAGCATTTTTTTATTATTTTAAACAATTGTTTTCTCAAACTCCGCTTCACATTTTTCTTAAAATTTTCTTCTCATATGAATCCAGGGACGTAAAACATATGGCGCTAGTCACATTTTCACACACAACTCTCCGTATTTTTGATAAATGCGGAAAGTTAACATTTCAAAACTACAAAATTTAAGATAGTGATTTTTGCCTTAAACAAAGTCCATTCTAAAACAATCTCTTTAAAATGCTCATGCAGTTTTTTTATAAAAACGAGTTGATTTTCAGTAATTTGTGACTTTATGCCATTGTTTACAATTTTTTCAAATACTTTTTATTAAATTTCTCCTATTATGTAACAACGGGCGATAAAAAAATGTGGTGGTAGTCCCATTTTCGGAGAATTGTCCGTATTTTCAAAAATTGCAAAAATTGCGTGTTCGAGATATTGGGTTGAGACAATTACATTTTCAAACGCCGGACGGAGTTCGTGCGGCACGGCGTGGCGTTGCTGTAGCTTAGTGGCAGGGGCGACGTCTTTGATTCGGGGAACTTGTGTTCGACTCTTGATGCAGGAAATAATTTTTGCTGGTTGGAAACACTTTTACTTGATTGTGCAGTGTGATATAGCGGTCCAGTTTGAAAAAAAACGCGAAACAGTATGTGGTGTTGCAGCACCACTAATTTTATATTTGGGTCGTTTCTTTCAATTACAAAAGGAATGTCCAGTCCTTTTGTGATTGTTATCCACGTAGGTGACTAGTGCGTTTTGAAGAGATAGCCCAACCTGACTTTCCTAACCTGACCTGACTTGACCAAAGAGCCTCTATAGGTTTTGGTGGATTTGAATTTTTTCTATGTCCTTTATTCATGAATTTGATTGCATTTTTTAAAAAATGTTTATCACTCTTCAATCTCTTCTAATCTGAAGGGAACCCAAATAGCTGACGCTTATTCAAGTATTGGCCTAACTAACTGAATATGCAGTTTGTCTACTCTCCACGTTGGTTTTTTTAAGTCTTCTCTTTGCAAAGTGACCGTTTAATGGATCATTTAATGAAATTGTTGATAAATAAGTTTCAGTTCGTTTTAGAAATGGCCCAGGTTCGATCTTATTGAATTCAGTGATTTTTCAAAAATTGCAAAAGTTTATAATTTTTTTAGACCTCTTTCTACATCACAATATTGACGTTAATGTTCTTTTCAATAAAGCGTGCTCTTCAATAATAAATCATGAACAATTATTTCAAAATAGAGTAAGTTTCAGGTAAATTTTTGCGAAATAAAAGCAGTTTAAAAAACTCGAGAAATCATTTTTTTCTGCCTCTACAAAAATTATACAAATATATTTTTTAATTATCTCACGAGTTTACACTTCGGGTGAATGAATGATTTTTATTTTATCCCCTCCAACAATATACATAAGATACACAATACATACTAAGATTATAATAATACGCTGCATACAACGTCCTTTCCTGTATTTATCACACAGATCCTTTCACCATTGTCCTCTTATCACCTTATCCTGAATATTCCAACTTGCCCACATTCTTCCTTCCTTAACACTTTAATGGAGCTACCGGTCTCTGAGACCGGACAATATTTTTGTTTGTTTATACTGGCACACCTGTTAGGCGGCAGTGGTTCTCCGGCCCAATAGCTTCTCCCCCAAACCTCCCCTCTACAGTCCAATTGTTGTTAATCAGTTTCGTTTGATCGTTTATGAGCATTATGAGTTTTATGAGTTTATGAGCTGTTCTGGGAACCCTACTGGTCTCTCATACCGGATAGCTCCAGTAGCATGTGAACTGCATCAGGTCTGTCGTACCGGATTACTCCAAGAAGGGTTTAGTTGAATCTAAAGTGTAATGGATAACCCTTCCACTAGCCTCCTACTGCATGTTGATGACGTGGGCGACGAATTCAAATGATGTTAGTGGAAGTGTCTGGCGATGAATGTTGTTCAGATTCAAAAATCGATGATTCCGAGGAAGATCCCAATTTCGTGATTTCAAATGCATTAGATTCTGATTTAACGGACTCCAGTGTGAAAAGTGGTTATCTTCTGAATGAAGAACTTGATAGAGGTGAGATACAAAACAATGTAGAGCATGAATTCTACTATGGGAAACCTCAAAAGAGCGAGCGTGGCCTGAATTGGAATAGTTCTGAGCTTAAGCAAAACGTAAGGGTTCCAGCTCACAATATTATTAGGGGAGGATTACCTGGCCTCAGCGGTCACGCCAGAGCTCTAGGAAATCACCCAGACAAAAATGCCCTGGCACTCAGTAATGATCCTCCAGTTAATCCACAAGTGACAAGATGAACAAACGAAAGACATGCAGCAACTGTCCTTCTCTCAAAGAAAGAAAGACACAATACCAATGTATCAGATGTTCAAAACCTATCTACCTTGAGTGCAGCCGGAAAGACTGTACGGATTGTGTTTCTGATTGTGTTTGATTTTGTCGTAGAAGTAGAATTACATTTCTTTTTATAAAATGAACAGAAAATAACTGTAAACAAGTTGATTTTATTGTTTGTTTCATAAAATTACACGACATGATTATTTTGATGAAAATTTAGTAATATTTTAAGAGTTTTAGATTCATTAAGAGAAATTGTAACTTAAACGCTTAATGTTTGTAAAATAAAATCTAACCACCCGGTCTGTCAGACCGGATAGCTCGAATAGCGACACATAAATCCATGGCTCCATTAAAGTGTTAAAAACCATACATCTTTCTAAAATGTGTTCCCAATCTTCCTCCTCCATCTCACATATCTTACTGAAATGTACCAACAATGTCTCGTCATAAATTATTACGAGATCGTGCCGTTTTAATTTACATCATTTACCTTAGGCCTGTTATATTCGTGACCCGTTCCGAATTTATAGAAAACTATGGGCGCCAGGAACAGATTACGATAATTGACAATTAAAACCAATGCCTCCACCGCTAATCTTAACGAATGGATAAATGTCCGGCTAGCTGGGTCAATGGGTCACGTAATGGATAATCGCTATCGCCTAGATAGCCAATTATTTGATCTGCCAACTATACAATATGGCGAGGAATCTGAAAGGAAATAATTATATATATCTCTAACTACTTATCAGTTGTGATTGACTAAATGAAAATCATGTTTTCATTTCAAAAAGAAAATTTAACAATTTATTGACTTTTATGGACAATTATTCTGCCTTTAGGTCAGACTCGTTTAAAAGAAAACCTTTGTACTGCAGTTCTTATCTAAATGTAATCTTGCCCGACGGCGCCCCGCAGTACCTTCTCACTTGGGTGATGATAATTCCAAGTCCAGCTTCTCTCTTGTAATCTTGCGACGCTGCCGACGAATCCAGCCCTCACTGCCTCGAATATCTACCGGTTCTTACTTAATTAATATTCACAGTTCCTAGTTCTCCCCAACTACGTGATAAAATATTAAAGTTCAAAGTTTGAAATAAACACACCGCAATATAAACAAACATTCAAAGTCCCAAGCGAATTTAACTGCTGCACATCAACTTTCAGAGTCCGAAAACCACTGATTCTGACGACAAACTTACAAGTCCCACTCCCCTAATATTAAACTCGCGAGCGATCCGCACTCGATGGCCTCTATCAGAATGTCATTTACTCCTCCGTTTTTAGCCCTCCAAGCCTCGGTATCCATGCTTCATTCCTATTTTTTTAAACAAAACGACAAACTTCCGTCATGAGTCGACAGTCTATTCTCCCTTAGCCAATCCATCCATTTCTTACCAAATCAAGTAGCCACGCTCTCGATAGTCATTCCTTTCTAAACCAATCCCAAAGTATCTTATATTTCTGTCTAGCCAGCGCCCCCACATATTCAAGGCCTGAATGCAGTTTATTGACCTTGCCAACCGCTACGCCGGCTTTGCTAAGACTGTTTATTCCCATTTGCATATCCTTTGAACCCAACCCATTTACAGCAAATGTTACTGTCTAAATATATGATATACTGGTATATCACATTACATTTTTTTCTCTTACTAATAGTAGTAGCGAGATTCTTTACAGCTGACGCCGTTTCTCGCATCCTAGTCGCCACGTCCTTCGATCTTCCCAATCTTCCTCTTGAAGATCTCGTTCCCTCATTGCCTTTTCTATCTCCTTTCCCAAGTTTTTCTCGCTCTGCCACGTTTCCTTTTTCTTTGAAGTAGCAATTTCAAAATTTTCTTAGGCCACCGACTTTCCGTCATCCTTTGGATATGACCTCAATCTTTTAGCATCGATTATATCAATTGGACCAAACCAATTATTACATCGATTACATCAATATTAATACCCATTTGATTTTTTATGTCAACATTGGGTACTTTATCCAGGAGTGTAAGGCCACAACAGCGTCGCCAGTAGTTCATTTCCATTGATTTTAAGTTTTGTTCTTCGCTCTGATTAAGAATCCAAATTTCTGAGCCATATGTTCATACGCTTTCAACCAATGATTTGTATATTCTAATCTTTGTCTTGCTTGTTATTTTGGTTACACAAAACATTATTCAACAGTCTTGTCACTACTCTTTCTTGAGAGATCCTATGTTTCACTTCTGCACATCCATCTTCCTTTGATATATGTACACCAAGGTACTTATAAGCTGCCGTATTTTTTACTATTTACTGTTACTTACTATTTATCCAATATTTACTTGCTACGTTTGTCGCATTCCTTACGTGTACCTTTAAGTAGCTGCAAATATTATCTATTTGAATAATTTTAAACCATTTATTAAAATTTGAATTCATTATTTTTCCATAATCTTCCTGCAATAACTGATCTTTATCTCTTTATCTCTCAATTTTTACTCAAGTCTTTCCCTTCTCCTCTTAACCTAGACACTTCCTCAAACGAATACTAACCTTTAATATACCCAAAAGCTTTCCTTTTCCCAATCAGATTTCCCAGTTTCTGTTTTATCTATTTCAAAACAAACGTGCTTCGGATGTCTTGCACTTCGGATACCTTACTTTAGTATTGTGTATACACTTCGGGTATCTTACTTTAATTTATTGCATTTGTAAGTACACGCGCTTGAAATGATGCCGGATGTCTTAAAAACTCGAGCATTTTCTGTGAAAAATAGTCTTAAAATTGATCATTTTGAGCAAAGTTAACAAACATTATTTGATGTGACCCCAAATTTTTTTTACACTTTCTTTACCCTGAATCGAAGTACGAACTACATCTGAACCAGCTAAAAACGTGAACTTTTCTTGCCAATATTTTGTGTACTACAAAGTTTATTGAACCCTGATCTCTTCTCGCTCGGCTTGCTAAGACTGATTTCATTTTCCCCTTATAGGACCCACTTTTCTTTCGTTATTCCACACAACTGAAAGTATTTTTGCTTCGTGTGTTTCTTGTTCTTAGAAGATACTTAGAAGATACTATTAAAACCTATAAAACAGGCTGTACAAACACAACAAACAACACAAACATGGCTCTACAAATCGATTGTCCTTGATTTTTAATTCGATTTGAAACCCATTGAGGTTCCGGTGTCCCCCTTTAATTGATTTAATATCGTGAAATCGAGCAAAACAAATTCGTTTCTTATTGTCGATCTCATGAACTACGTGTGTATGTCTTGAAGGTTAATTAGCTTTTAACGGATGAATTTTGCATTGCCAGTACTGGGTAATAGATCTTTTTCTACAAATACTTATTAACGTATTCCAAAGTATTTTCTAATGGCGATAATTGTTTGGTTTGAGCTCCAAATGATGAATCATTTGGCATTCACATCGTGATAACATAAGTTTTAATTTAGTTAAGTTCAAAGAAGCCTCATTTTACGAGGCGAGTGTCAGGCAATAAAGCCTGCGGTTCCAAGACTACTCAAATTCCGTTAATCTAATTTCGTCTTCTAGAAGAGAAAGAAGATATCAGAGCTGGCTTTTCTTTGCCTCCAAAGGAAGGAATTCGAAGGATTTTTCGCCCTCAAAAACCCGCGATTTCCGTCGGGTTTGATCCCGTACTTGGGTTTAACAGTCTGATACGCTATCCGTTTTACCACTGTTACAGCCGCCAATAGTAGATGCTCTTTGGTCACCCACACACGTCCAGGAAACGTGGAAGTCTTACCGGATGCATTTTATCCATCTGAGCACACAACTCAGTAGGTAAAAGTGTTTTGAAGGAAATTGTTTGTTACCTGATTTTCATTGACATAAATGTTCGTTAATCCGTCGTGTCCTGAAGTTCTGCGCTCATAATGGTCATCTTCGATACTTCAGTCTCAGTCTTTGAGAATAAACGCCTCATTATCCCTGATGGCCGAGATCGCAAACGCAGTAGTGTCAGACCCAGGGATTGCAGGTTCGAGTCCCACCTCGGGAATGGTTGTATTTGTGTTTGTCCTTTCACCTATCATGACCATATCATGTTATGTTCATGGTTACCATATATTAAACCCAATAGTGGTCGCTAAAGACCTAGAAGTTTATGCGACCTTAAATAAATAAAAACAAATCACTTCATTGCAAGCTCCGAGAGGATTAGGATGATCTGCTGCCTAACATCGTACTGAGCGCCCCTTGGTATAGAAGAATCCGTCTCAGTAAGAGCCAAAATGACCGTTCGCTAAACAAGTGATCATCACCTGTAATTCAGAGAAATATCCCTCCGCCGCGACAGGTGTTCAGCCATGCCTCTTCGTGAAGTATTTATGTTTGTTTATGGCTCCCGTTTAGACATCACGCCTTCTCAATGTTTACACCCGTGCAATTATATTAAAAAATAAATTGATGAAACGCAATGCACGAAACCACAAAACGTTCTTGATCCAGCTAGCCACCTTGCCGCACAGCAGCAGGAAACACGACCACCATAACGCATATCACATTCAAGTTTCGGTTTTAAAATGAGCATAATACTCACAAAAGTTAAATTAAATGTAATGTTTATAAAAAAAGAACAGAAGAGCACATATCTCTGCACTCCTAATTTGAATTATTTCTCGTGGAGCACTATATTTTCTTCAGACGAGGCCATCACAAAAGGAAGCATCGAAGCCATTTACAAGTTAGCCAACTGCAAACGAACGAATGGAGGAAGGAGACCCTAATGGGTTCAAGGACACAACGACCGCAGAACCGTTAGTTACGTTGCTAGCACTAGCTGTCAAAAAGTCCCTCTGAAGCGTGAGCGTACTGGCTGTTCTGCTTACAATCGCTGAAACAGAGCAGAAGCGAAAACTGAACAAAAAAACAAAAACTGAAGCGAGAACCCTGAAGCGAAACCTGCAGCGGACACTTCGGTTAAGGCTTCCTTCAAATGCGAAAGGAGCGACCGGAGGCTTCGATGATTGAAAGCGAAAGTTCAGGAGGCTCGCGTGCCAATCAGTGAATTGATTGATTGATTGATATTTCCGGGCGCGTCAACTACTTAAGTCATTAGTCCGGAACGTATAGTGCGTGTTTTCTCTCGGAAGGTGTGATGATATTTTCCCCGCTGAATGGCGAGATCTGGCGCCGACCTCCCGTCGACTAGCGGGGTTTTCCCCTCAACCAGGTATCTCCCACCAGCGGGGCACCGCCCCAGCCGGGACAAGCTGGAAGCTCCCGACCGGTCTTCCGGCATGTGTGGTAGTGTAGTGCGTGTTAGAGTGTGTGTGTAAAGGGTGTAGGACAAGGAAGAGGAAGGAAAGATCGCCGGGTGGTCCGTGGCCCGTTTGTTAGGGTACTGCCACAGCATTCGCCTGGTGTTGATCGGAGAAAACACGGAAATCTACCGATCAGAGCAAACAGCCGGCCAGAGAATTCGACCTAGCTGACAAGTTAGTGTCGAAAATCCTGCCGCCGTCCGGACTCGAACCTAGGACCTCCCGGTCAGAGGGACTGCAGTGACATCAGGTTGAAGCACTCAGCCATCTCTCCCGGTGACTGTAAAGAAAAATAATAAAAATGCTAAAGTAATCTTTAGCGGAATTTTTGTCGCATAGATGTCCGTAATCGCAAAATATGGGACATGACCAATCTTGTGAATGATGGTCCTGTGAAAAATTTGACGAGTTATTTGTGGACTCTGACGTCTGGGTGTACCGTGAGGTTTTGGCGACTGATGGACGTCATTTAAATAAGAAGGGAGCTTGGAAGCTAGGCCGCTTACTTGAAGTCATCATTCAGTAACGTTTACGTCAACACTAACAACACAGGGACATAAAAAAAGTTCTAAGACTTGAAAGATGTTTCTCTGTGTATTTCCACGCTCTACATTCGAATCTGAAGTCAGAATTGCATCTCCATCCACAATGTGATTAAAATTGCGAAAAACCACCGTGAAATTGGATTTTTTTGTTTTCGGGGCTGTTGTCAAACACAAATACTTGGCACATGTTTCTTGCAAAAAACACCATGAAATTGTTGATAGTAAATTTCACGGTGTTTTTTTTCGATTGAGAGAAAAACTAGAGGGTGATGGCGCAACACTGGATTCAGATACGGATTCAACGCATCGACGTAGGTAAAAAAGCATGTGACATAACTTCGGGTCTGACAATGACCGCCGAAAAGAGTAAATACAATTTCACGGAGTTTTTTCGCGATTCAAAAGAAATTGGGTGTGATGGCACAATTCTTGCTACAGATTCGGATTCAGTGCGTCAAAATACATAGAGAAATCTGTGTCAGGTCTTTGGGTATGATAACGTTTTTGTGTGCCTGTGTTATTAATGTCGATGTAAACATTACTGAATGTTAACTTCAAGTAAGCGACGTAGCTTCCAAGCTCCCACCTGATTTAAATGAAATCCGTTCCGCGCCCAAACCTAACGGTACAGCCGGAAGTTTGGGTTCAAAAATAACTCGACAAATGTTTTACAGCTCCATAAAATGCCAAGATTAATTATGTCCCATAATTTGCGATTACGGTCATCTACACGACAAAAAAAATTGTGTCTGACAACTTTCTTTTTGTGTGTGCAAAACTCGTGTGCAAGCAACGAATCAATTCAAAATGATGAACGGGCTGAGGCGTGGGGATGGCGGTGACGGTGGCGGAGGCGATGGCAATGATGGCGGTTGAGCAGGATGAGACGGCTCGGGGGGCAATGACAATGACGCGGGAGGCGTTGATTGATTGAATGACGATTCCGGGCGCGTCAACTAATGAGGTCACTAGTCCCGTACGTGTAGTGCATGTTTTACATCCGGAGATGGTGATGATCTTTCCCCGCTGGATGGCGAGATCTACCGACGAACCGTCGACTAGCGGGGCTTTCCTCAACAAGGTGTCTTCCAGCAACGGGGCACCGCCCCAGCCGGACAAGCTCTAAGCTCCCGACCGGTCTCCCGGCGTGTGTGCTAGTGTAGTGTATGTTAGTGTAAGTGTGTGTAAGGGATAGGGATAGGACAAAGAAGAGAAGGAAAGACCGGGCGCGGTCCGTGGTCCGTTTTTTAGGGTACTGATCCGGCATTCGCCTGGTGTTGATCGAAAAAAAACACGGAAAACTGCCGATCAGAGCAGCCGGCCGCTAGATATCTTGTCCAGACAGCGATTGAATTCGACCTAGCTCACAAGCTAGTGTCGAAAATCCTGCTGCCGTCGGGACTCGACCGAGGTCCTCCCGGTCGAAACCACTGCAGACACATCAGTTGATGCACTGATCCACCTCTCCAGGTGAAAGGAGACGGACGCAACGGCGATGCAGGATGGAAGTGTGCATCAAGATTTAAGAAAATGTTCAGGTGAGAATAGGCTTCACGGGTCTGTTACAGGTGAAGTAGTCGCAGTATACAAAGAAATCAAATTTTGGAATTTGGTCTATACTTGTGTCCTTGAGGTAAATTAAATATCTGCATCTTGGCTAATGGATGAGATCACTAGCTCTAAATTGTTTCGTTTGAATTGCAAGTACTTTACGAGAGATACAAATATTATTGATTCATTTTGTTGCGGTTGCAATAGACTTCAGGCGAAATTGAACAAGTAGTGAATGGGAGATGATGGGGATACTCATGAGTGGCTGGGGAATGTGTTAGAAGTTATTACTTGTTATAGACCACCAAATGATAACTAAGCGATTATGGAAGCTTTTTATTGGAAAATAGAAAACCTTTTAGCTGTCTTGTACAGCAACGTCTCGCGCAATGTGGCACTTTGCTGATGAAAGGGCAGAAATTATGTTAGTAGCAAGAGTCGCAGCTTGTAACAAAAGAAAATATAAATTGTGTACTCATGACAATGACAATAAAAAATGGAAGTGTCGTCCCCTTCTCTTGTTTCCAAGTGATCTGCTTGGTAAATACCAACATAATTGCAGTTTATAACAGGAGGCCCTGACTCGGCTTAGTGCGGGAAGACTTTCCTGGCGCACGCTTGTTGGCGCTGGTGATTTTCATACCTCAGATGTGAAATGAGAAGGCGCCGTGTGTGAAGCAAAATACAATAGCTAGCAAACAGACTCGAGGAATTAGCGCATGTATTAGACAGACAGACGAGGCAGGATGCGCTTCTGGATGTGTACGTAATTAGGCCGAAAGGATATTTATCTTGTGACATCATAAGCTACCATAAGTGTGCTAGTTGACTTGGGCTTAACTATTCCAAAGAAAATTTCAAAGGGAACAAAAATAAGACAGTTCAAGACGGTAAATACCGAAGTGCTCTATTACTGCATCTGAAATAACAGTATGATCGTTGTCTGAGAAAAGACAGGGAGTATGGAGGAAATCTGGAACGTGTTTAAGTCCGTTCTGGCAATTTTGGAAGGCATTGATGAGCAAATAGAAAACCCAATGCCATGCAGAAGTCATGCAATTATATAAAAAATTTGCAAATTTAGAGTATTACAACATGAAAATTAGACATTCAAAGAGAAAAACAGAAAGGCCTTCAATAATTGACATTGTAAAGAAAATGACGTAATAAAATTGCTAAAAGAATTTAAATGGAGAAAATTGCACACGAGTAATATTTAACGCATATTCTTTACGGGAAAGGAAACAATTATTAGGGGTTTTACTAATATTCGAGTCCCCCCTAGCGCATGGTTGTATTTGTGTTCGTCCTTCCACCCCCTATCATCACTATATCGTGTTACCTTCACAGTACCTTAACGTTAAACCCAACAGTGGTCGCAAAAGACCTTGATGTCAATACGACCTTAAATGACAAAAACAACAACAACAACAAAAACAAAAAGAATAATAATTTCCCATTGTTAGAGATACAAAAATCACGTTACTAATGGATGATTGAGAATGTGCAAACGCGTTTAACACCTCTTCTATATCGTTTTTAAAACTAAATTGAGATTGTTACTATTGATTTTGTTATGATAGCTTTTATTACTATCTTTGTCACCATTATTGCTATCATTGTCCTTGTTAATACATTTTTTATTATTTAAAAAATTGAATTTCTATTGAAATAATACTCTCAACAGTAATGATAGCAAATTGAAGAGTTCTGCCTCGAAGTTTCATAAGCCTAGGTGGAAGAAAAATTTGTGACAGGTATCAACACACCCTCATCCCGACAGGAGCCATCTTAACCGGAACAAAGGTGGACTCTGTCTTGGTGAGGGTGCGCGATGTCAGACGGCCGGTGAATTGACAAGAAAAGAACGCGTAAACCCCAAGAGAAAACCTGACTGACCAGTGCAAGAAAACGGATGAATTGCAAGAGCAAACCAGGTATCTCCCAACAGCGGGATACCATCTCACCCGGGACAATCTCTAAGCTCATGCATGTACGTGAAAGTACGAGATGAGGATGGGACGAGAAACGAGAAGAAAAGATCGCCCAAGTTCCGCGAACGGTTTGTACGAGTACTGCTCCGGCATTCGCCTGGAGTTGGCTGGAGAAACCAAGGAAACCTCCGGTTCAGAGCAGTCGTGTGCCAGAAGTCTCCTCCAGACAGCGGCTGAATTCGACCTAGCTATGTAGTGTCCTGCCAGCGTCGGCAGTCGAACCTTGGGGGCCTAGGGTAATGCATGCAAACATAAGCACAGAGATGAGGATAGAACGAGGAAGGGGAAGAAAAAATCGCGCATGCACCACGGTCCGTTTATTAGAATTAGGCTCCGGCATTCGTCTGGTGTTGACCGGAGAACTCGAGGAAAACCCCAGTTCAGAGCCGACGCACGCTAGAATTCTGCTCCACACAGCGGCTGCATTCGACCTAGCTGTGTCGCTATAGTGCGATGTTTCTAACTCTGCCTCTGAAGGCCCGTCTTTCTCAGCAGATATCGCATGATCGCGACCTATCAAGTCGTGCTTGCGATCATACGACTTCTAGCGGCGCGAGCGAGAAAGACGCGAAATGCCGTGTGATATTCCAGCGTGGTCATAGAGGCTTGAGGGGCAAAGTTATAAAAATCGCACTATAGCGACACAGCTAGGTCGAATGCAGCCGCTGTGTGGAGCAGAATTCTAGCGTGCGTCGGGTGTGAACCGGGGTTTTCCTTGGTTTCTCCGGTCAACTCCAGAAGAATGCCGGAGCCTAATCGTAACAAACGGATCGTGGTCCATGCGCGATTTTTTCTTCCCCTTCCTCGTTGTGTCTATACTGTCCTGCCAGCGTCGGCAGTCGAACTGTGGGCAGCGAGCGCGCGCTTCAGCGCGAGAGCGCGGCAGGAGCTGGGTCGCTGGACGCTGCGGCCGCGGCGGCGCGCGCCCGCCCCGCCTCCGCTTCCGCCGCTTCCTGCGGAGGGAAGACGGCGCTGGTGGGAGCAGGAAGGCCCCGCGGCCGCCGCCGAGTGGGCGGGCGGCTGGCGCACTTCAGCCATAGGCCGCGGCCCGCGGTGGGGGCAACGCGGGCGACGGGGGCGGGCCCTCTTTTTTTCCTGCCTTCCCGGAGCTTTGTGTGTGTGTGTGTGACTGCTGAGCTGCGGTATGACGGGGAATCTCCTCGTAGATTAAGCTGCGTACGCACTGGCGCACCTACGCAATGTTCCTGTACGCGCGGGTATAAAATAGCCTGCGTGTGATTGGGGGGGAATCATTCGACCGCGCTGAGCTGGACGCGGAGGTCGGAAGAAGGAAACTCATCTGTCGCTTGGCGTGAAGTTCGTTGGGCGCTCTGAGGATGGCGGTGTGTAGTGTTGTGTTGGTGGTGGTGGTGGTGGCGGCAGCTGCGGTGCTGGGCGGCGTTGGGGTCCTGGGCGCACCCCGCCCTCAACCGCAGAACCTAGACCACGTGAACCGATCGTTGGACTACTTTGCGGAAAAGGGACACTGCATCTACAAGCCAGTGCCTCTGAAGGGCTCCACCGGCGTGCAGAAGGCTATATGTGCGGAGACACCTGAATGTGTTCAGTTGGAGTCTTCGTGGGAAGTGAACGGAGTCAAGGAAACGTTCAAATCTGGATGCGCTCATTTGATGGAGGGCCTGAAAATGCCGGTAATGGACACCAATCATGTATCTGAGTGGCAGAGGAGAGGAGATATTCTGCATTGTCCGTTTAAAGTAAAACCCAGTGTCATAGGAGGTGTAGCTATTGACCAAGTCATATGCGTGGCGGATTGCGAACAAGTGATATCCCAAATGAGAGTGAACGGCGAGGATTATAACTTCTCCAGTGGCTGTGTACATCGCAAATCTTGATAGTTTGCAGAGAAACCCGAATGGAATGATTTCAAGACAAAGAAAGTAATTAATGAAGAGTAATTTATTTTAATGGCTTATAAATTATATTCAGTATTTGAAATTAAATACAGGATAGTTAATTGCACTTGAAGACTGACTAGTTTGTAAGAAAACTTTGAAATATTTATATTGTATGTAAATATGACCAAACAGTATTATTTAATATTGTAACTGAGCTCTATCTTATATATTATTTATTGCTTATTTATTACCAAAGTTGTGTAGCTACAACAGAGGTCCTTGGAATGAACAACTGATGTTAAAAATGAAAGTGATATTCGAATATGTGATAATTAGATAATGCTATTTATTAAATAAATTATTATATTTTTGCAGTGGAATTTATATTTTTACTTTAAATAGGCCTACCGTGGCTAATACCTCCCTAACGTGTCACTAACACATAGTTTTTTTCTTTTGGGTTTTGTAAACAAATCCTTACAAACTCCTACTCCTAGGACCTCCCGGTCAGAGGGACTGCACTGATATGAGTTGATGGACTGAGCCATCTCTTCCGATGGGAAAACAGTGGAGATCAGATCGAAATTATAAATAAATAAGTAAAAATTTTAAAGGATCATTTTCTCAAAATCATTGTTTCTAGAAAATCAACATACCATTTCACTAACTACCCACCGTTATAGAAAAATTGCAAATTGGTGTTTCTATGTATTCACAAAATAAGTATTATTCCTATGTTGTTTCAAGCACCAATCTTTGTAATAAAGAGCGATATAAAGAAATTGTATTGACAAAATGTTCTTATAAAATACAGAAAGAAATAGATAAGTGACGAATCAACTTAAAATTATTAAAGAAAACTATATTGGTGTATTATGTATAAAATTAGAAAATGCAAATTAGAGAAACTAAAGAACTGCGAACTCTGAAATATGCAATAAAAATGTGACGATATAATTGAGAAATAATGATTACGATAATGAATAATTTTAAACTTTGTATCTGTATTAGTATATAAATTACGTCATTATGGGGCGAACGGGCTGCAATCCGACGGCTATATAAGCCGACCACAATCCGTAGGCTAACCCCTCTTTCCTTCCATACCCTTTCTCAAAAGATCCACTCTGCCACGGCTGCTGAATAAGCTACCGGCGCGTCTTCCCATTTGACGAATGGGCTATTTATTACCTGAAATAATAATCTTTTTTACTTCATTTGGTTATTGTTTAGTTGAATAAGTTAACCCC